>VZSF01003411.1:919-98557 GCA_013398295.1 Chionis minor
TGCATTAAAAAAAAAAAAAGAAAAAAAAAAAAAGGTAAATCTTAACTGCTACCACTAGGTCATAGCATCGAGTAGAGGGCAAACAATGAAAATGAGGCACAAAGTATTTTTATATATATGAATATATATATGTTATATATGTGAACATATATAACTGGAATTAATATATATGAAAGCATTACAATGTTACTTATTTTTACGGGTGTGTTCAAGACCACACAGGCTCAAAGAAAAGTGCTTCTCCTCGGAGGTTTAAAGTTTCAGCTGTATCGCCAACAATGCTACAGCTCAATGATGGGGGACAACAGGGAAGTTTTCTATGTCCTTCCATGATTTTGATCATACTGAGGGTTGTAGGGGTTCATTTTTCTTCTTAACTCAGTTTAAAATTTGCACACAATTTGATAAAGAATATGATTAAATTGCCTTGACTATCCATTTGTTTGGTACTGTAGCACAATTAATTCATTTGGTGAAACTGTTTCCTTCTTTTTTCCAGATGTTCTATTAATACTTTTGAATTTGACTTTGTCTTACTTTATGCTCTTTAACTGGTTAGCATGAAAGGTTGTAAGTCGGACTGACAGTCTTTGACAACCATTTTCTACCTGGTTTACACAAATATAATTATCCACTTAAGTTGCAATTAGGTGCAAAGTCAGTCCTTCAGTGACTCTGATGATTCCTCCAAAGGTATACACTGATGTTCATTTCTCAGTCCTTTAAGAGTTTTGCACTCTTCTTTGTTTCTACTTCTGCTTTTCAGTTTACTCTCTCCAATAACTACAGCTGTGCTGTGAACCAGATCAGTGGAGTGACCCTAGCCTAGGAAAAAACTCTGTCAGCAGTGAGAGTAGGTTAGAATCCCTAAAGGAATTTCCCTCTATCGCCAGTGTGTATATATGAAGTTTATGAAATGAAAGCATAATGCAAAAGATATCATCCGTGTATAATAGACAGCCTCAGGACTGAATGTTATAAAGAATACTATATGCAAAGAAACAGTATCCATAAATAAATTGCTGGCCTCTGTCTTTTCCTTGTCACATAAGGACCATACAGTTGTCTGGTTTTCCCTTTATCAGTCCCTGGTAGCCATCACTAACAGAAACCTTCTTTTGATCTTATATAATGTGACTTTGGATCCAATGCTTAGTGGAAACAAAGAAAAGAATTATCTATACTTCCATGGTTTTGGATAAGACCCTCTCAGCTGGAAAATAAGATATATCACATAACATAGGAAGTACCAGAAGCTTATCCTGCAGCAATATTCTGCCTGTATTTGTTGAACAGGTTTCTTTTTGACTCTGGTTTAATTCTGATGTTAATATTTTGTTCCTTCTGGCAAAAAAATGTGAACCAAATCCCATTACATTGAATGAATGAAAAAACTGTTGGCTAAAATAACTATAGTTTTATAGCATTCCTCATTGATAAATCAGTGTAATTATGGGGTTTTGTCAGGGCAAAAAGAGAGGCACAGTGAAGAGATATGATTTATCCAAAAGGCTGACAGCAAAGGTGAAGAATTCGAGAGCCTAAATCCAGGGCTCAGAGGATTATTTCCTCAGTTTGGGATAATCTGTCAATCAGGTGAGATAGTTTTCCGTTTTGTGTTTTACATAGTGTGTTTTTATAGAATGGATTTCATTCATGTTTTATATTATTACTGAAACTGTCACAGTATAAATGATCAGAACCCTAGTGTCTTTTTCCCTGATACAAGTTTTCCTGAACAATCCTGCCAGAAAATCAATTTCTGCAAAGCATATCAAATACTACTACATTAGGAAGCTGTGAAGACAAAGGCATTCTGGAGCCCAGGCTAGGATTACTGAGTCCAAAACTGTCAGGGTACAAATGAATCTTTTTTTTCACATTTTTTTCCCACTTGCTGTCTTGGCTTATTTTGACTTCACAAAGTGCACTTTCGATCAGTAAAGGAGTTAATAAAGTGATAGTTGCTCATTTTACTACTGCATGTAGGATTCTTAAGTATGTTTCTGAACCATGATTTCTAGGCAGGTCACTGACATCTAATGTATAACTGAATTTTTTTGACAGAGTACATATATACTGAAACATCTCACGGTGTCTACACATCTCAAGATGTATAATTTAATAAAAATGGTGGCTCTCCGTACAATTATTTAATCATAAAGCAATTTAACTGACTAGTGTAGTTAAGCTTGCTCATCCCTGCAACCAGGGATTCCCGTCAATTACTTCCCAAAAAATCATCTATTTTCACAGAACATTTCAATTCAATGTATATCCAACTGTGATGTCTCTAGTTTGTCTTGTCTAAGAGACTTGCTTTATTTTAGGAATTGCTTTGTTATTTTCTATTTAATGTTTACTTTTAGTACACATTATTATCCTTTTTTGCAACATCTCAAAATTGTGCTTGATTTGTTTCTCCTGGCTTTTTAAATGATTGCCTGGTGCATACGTGTCAGATTCAGGGTGTTGAAGAAGGTCAAAGCAATGACAGCCTTCAGGGCTCTGCCAGTGAATGCTAAATTGCTTACTCATCACTACCACAAGCTTATCCAGAAAATACAGCCATAGCATAATGGAAGCAGCGCTTGAATAAGTTCAGATCTTCTATTCATGACTCATAGCTTCCCAAATTTTACAGTTAAGGTGTGATTTTCTCAGCTGTGAGCATCCTCTCCTCACCTTGACTTTTGGAGAAATTGCTATTTGAGAATATAGATCCTACAATTCCTACTTCTACCCCCGTAACAAGACAGACCTGTTACCGGACAGCCTGAAGGCATGACGGTCAGCAGCACTGGCTGAGGAAGCAGAATGTTACTAGGGTGAAGGAAAGGAATATATGGAAACCAGACTGCAAAATAAGTTCATTGCTTAAGGGGTGTCCTGACAGCAGCATCTATTAGGGTCCCTTACCAGCATAGAACAGAATACTTATAATTTTTTTCACTCTAGCTCAGGCTGCTGAAACAGAAAGTCTGCAGGTATTGAATCTGAAGGTGTGTTGTTCCTTGTGATGCTTTTGTTTCCTGTGTTATGAAAACAAGTAACACACTGTTTGTTCTCTAACTATATTCCTGCCTGCCACAAAATGAACCGTTCTTTTAACGACTGCTTACTTACTAGTGTTGGAAGTGCCCAAAAGAGGTATGCTACAGCAACATGGATAAATTACTTTAACAGGACCTTAACTGCACATCCTTAAATTAAGTTTGCGCTTTCATTCTTTTCAATGTAGTTTGCTGGAAAAAGTGATGTAGAAAATGAAGACGTGTGAGACTATACATGTACTGCATATCTTTGATTTTTATATCGCTTTCGTCTGCTTTGGGCCACATTCTAAAATCTTATTCACATTAAGCAGTACCTTGACTCAAGGCAAGCAAGATACTGCCTGGCATGAAAGAGTGTTTCAGAATCTGACAATTTATAAACCATATTTTCCTTCAACTACAAGTACCACAAAAACAACTAGACTCTGACAACTGAAATGAGTTCTTATCACCTAATGCATAATTACCAGCTACAGAAATGTTGCCATGCAACTTTCATTCGACAGTGCTGCAGAGAAATCCCATTAGCTTCAGATGCTGCTCCTGGTGACAATGACCCGCAACACCGAGAGGCTAATGGAATTGCACAGGTGTCACTACAGACATAATCTGAGAGCAGTGAAGTTGACCAAGTGTAGCTGAGAGCATAATTTAGCCCACAGAATATTTGTTTGTGGTGAGCATGTATACAATGGAAAGAAGGCAGTATGACTGGTAAGGTCTAAACTAAGTTTGAAGTGTTGGCATTTGGGATAAAAAAAAATTTCAAGAGCAACTTGCTGATATAAGATATGGAAATTCATGAGACTCAGTGATCCACATCTTTCTATGTCAATATGTCATGCTCTTTTGTGCCTCTTTTCATGGTTGAACTGTATTGTAAACAATTGAAAAGGAGATTTTAAAGGGCCAAACATGGAGATTTCACCAAAACCATAAAAACATCTCTTAAAGTTAGAATTAATCAAGAGTTTTCTTAATTTGTTCATAATTCTAACACAATGCTCCTTCCATAAAGACATATATCAATTTTCACAATGTTTTTGGACACTTGTTGAAAAAGGAGGCATTTCTTCTTTCTGTCTATCCTTGAACATATATTAATATATTTATTAAAATACATGCATATTTTCAATTTAACTTTTAAAGAAGTTCTTGTTCTGATCACTAGTTCAGATTCTGTTCTCCCATCAGTTAATAACCCTAATGTCAATATGATGCTACATTGTTATACTTATTTTACCACCGATGAAGATTACAATGGTTGGATAAGAGCACACAGGTTTTAGGTCTTGAACATATCACTGTAAGCATGTAAAGCATTTTATTCCATTAAAAGAACTATATGGCTGAGGTTTGCTTGTTTATGTCAGTACTATGAGACAAAATCTTTGTTTAATGCTGAAGAAAACTGATATAGTACATGGTCTGCTCATAAGCCTCAAAAACTAGGAAAAGTTAAAAGAAAAGTATCGTATCAACCTTCTGACATTTATATTGTTCTTAACAAACTCTAGCCCTCCTTTCATTTCCAACTCCATTAGGTAGTCAAAAGCGCTAAACATGCAAATCTCAAAGAACCTGAACTACAAAACAAAACCTCCATGGTTTCCTCATTCACAGCATCATCACCTGTATCAAGAGAGCAGCAAAAGCAGATGCCACACAGCCCCTTCCATGCAGCAGATCATTCTGCCGCGACACTGTGGCAATCCTGGAAGGTTTTATGCAAACCCACCCACACTCTCTGCGTTTCTGCATCTTTCTTTATACCCCAGGTTTAACTATTGGGTTTGCATTGCAGCATATTGATCATCAAATTAAAATTCAGCAAGTTCCTTTGTGGGGTATTTTCCTTTGCAGACAAACGATAGTAAATGTTCTGCAAATGCACCCACTCTATAATTGGTATACAGGAAACAGCACATATGTGAAACATGAAAGAGAAATTCCAGAGATTTTCTTTTAAAAGGACTACGGCAACCCGTCCTCCCTCCAGTAAACTAGTAAAACAGTCACCAAATGAAGTGGGTTTCTAAGCTCCTCATCTCTCTGTATCAGTTAATTTGCATTAAATCCCATTAATATTTCACTTAGTGTTCAAAATTTCAATTTTTGTGGTTGGGAGGGGGGGCTGCCACTTCAATGAAGATTTTTTTTTCAAAATGAAGGTTCAAAGCTGCTGCATACACTGAACACTTTAGTGCAGGCACTGCACTCTAACAAGTTGAAAGGAAATCTCATTAGGAGAAGATTCCAGGACAAAAATAGTGCCATTGCTGTTAGTGTTAATTAGTAGGTTTTTCTGCTGTTTCAAAAGAAGTTCCAAAAACCAAAGGAGTAGATGGATTATTTCACCCCAGTGGTATTCTTCCAGGTCAGGGGTGATGCACCTTGTAGTGCGGTGCCAGTTCTTGTTCTGATCCAATAGCCAAAGAGCCTGCCAATTTCTTAATCCAGCAATAAACAGAAATTCAGGTTTGCAACTGTGTAATAACAGTATCAGGAAACAAAAGAAATGTAATTTCTATTAGAACTGATGGAGCATTTCTCTTTCAAAATTACCTGAACAGTAATTCAAATGTCTGCAATGGTGTCAGTCAGAACTTTATATTCTGACATGTATTTTAAAAATAGTCTGTGTAATTGTCCTGGTTCAGGCAGGGATAGGGTTAATCTCTATCTGGGACACAGGTATTCCATACCACCTGGAATTCCATGCCCAGTACATAGGCGGGAGCTGGCCAGGGAGAGGTTTGGAAGTCGCTGCTTGGGAGCGCGAAGCTTGGAAGCTTGTGGCTTCCACGTCTTCTTGTTTAGGTCTCCGCCTGTGTTATCGTTTCTCTGCCCTCTTTCGACTGCGGAGGGAGATTAGAGTCAAGAGGCTAAAATTAAACTCTGAGATCTTCTTCAGAGAGGTTTGTATTGTGTGCCCGTTGTTAGTAGCCTTCTCTCTTCTAACACTATGTTATAAAGTGATTAGGAATCTAAACGTATTGATCTCCTCTTTATCTCCATGTTATCTGGGAGTCAAACATGTTAGGGATGGCTGGATTGCTGTGCCCCAGGTTTTAGGAGCAATGATCTTTTGCAAATACCGTCTTAAAGCTTCCTTTTTTTATGGAAGACTTTCAGCTGTCAAGAGGTGTGTGCTTTTCTCTAAGAGGCATCCAAGAAGGTGGTGTATATATATGCTCTATAACCCGCAGCCTGAGTGGTCAGTGACTGGTGGGGCTTGGTACAGTGACCAAGACTTTGAGTCTGAATTTGTGGAGGTGTTAAATCAACAGTGTTTTAAATTTCTACAGAGTAAGGTGAGTGCCACTACTAAAGGCACCGGGTTTGTGCAAGTAATTTTTTGCTTTATAAAACCAGTGGCAGGCAAAGTTGAAGTTTTCCATAGTGCTTTGTGTAAGTGTTGGCCCTTGTTTTAACTCGATTGGCAAATCTGTACTGGATTGTGTTTGTTGCAGCAAATATGATGGTGTCGTGCTTTAATAAGGCATATTTTGACACCCTGTCCAGGGAGTGAAGCCTTCAGTCTCCCAGGTCCAATGACAAGCTAGGCGGCAAAGAACACAGCACCAAAAAAACCTATTCGAAGTCACTGTTTTCCTTGCAGAATTCCTAATTTTTGAGAGGGTGAAAGGCACTAGTCGTTCAGCTCTGCCTGGAAGTCAGTTTCCTCCAGTGTAAGTGCAGGAGCAGCCTGCTTGCCATTAGAGATGTCCTGTGCAGATTGCAACACTTCCCTGTTCCACTGAAATATACGTGAAGTGGCACTAGGTAGAGCAGAAACTTCTTTTGTGTCAGAAACCTGCCAGATGCTTGTTGTGGTTTGGCTTCAGCCATCAACAGAGAACCAGGCGGCTGCTCCCTCAGCCCTCAGCGGTGAGGGAGATTCAGGAGAAAAAGACAAAACTGGTGGGTTGAGATAAAAACCAGCTTAACAGGGCAGCAAGGAAATAGAAAAAACAACAAGAACAACAATAATAAGAACACAGGTGGAGGAATAAACAAGGTTACCTTCCCACCACGCATCAACTAAGTCCGGGAAGCCGCATTCCCGCTCCCAAGCGGGTGACTTCCAAACAACTGCCTGGCCAGCTCCAGCTAAAGTACTGGGCATGTCGTTGTGGTATGGAATACCTGTGTCCGTCACAGCGATTAACCCTGTCCCCAACGCAACCAGGACATTAATATACTAAGACAGTATCCCATTTTAACCAGACTATTAACGATGAACATGCTAGGTACGTACATCTTCTAGCCGTGAGACAACTGCAAGAATATTGCTGCACACTGGATTCAGAAGACACCAGGAATGAAGGAACCAGTGACTCAGTGCAAATGAAACTCTCGTGTGAGTAAGAGAAGAAAAAGAAGGATTTCCGAAGCAGGCTATGACTTTAAACCACCATCAACTCTTTCTATATTTCACTTCAGCTTGGATTATAGAAAGGCATAGGCAAGTAATCAAATTCACAGCACTTACAAAAACACCCACAAAAATTAAAAACCACATAGTCCATCCAACCTGTCAGGGTACATAATGGTCTGTACCCAGAAACTACATTAAGAGTGTATTCACCACACCTGTTTATGTCAACTTATGTTTTCTTTAACTATGCACAGTCATACACAAAGAAAGCCTATAGTAATCCATGACTCTCGATTTCAAAATAATGTGCTAACAATAACCTTTTTCTCGGTCTTTCTCAGGCTTGTCTCCCTAGGCTCAGAATCGTGAAGAAGCACACCCAAGTGCATCCAGGTAACCATTCAAATGTTAATCTGCACAGGATTTGCGCATTTCCAAGTGCAAAACCATCCTATACTACATGAAAATATCTAGTTCTTGGAGCGATAGCAGTGTGCCAATGCAGCATGTTTAATCATGGGTAAGAGTTTGTTTAAAGAAAATTATATAATCAATACGCTTGTGGTGGGCATTATTGGTTCTCTAGTCAAAGAAAAGGGATGTAGGAAAAAAAACTCTCCAACTTTTAATTAAAGTCCTTTACACCTCCTTCCTGTGAACATCCATAATTTCAGAAAATATAAGTCTTTTTCAGCTTGACCATAATTCTGAGTTTCTTAGGTTATATTTTTTCAGCTGTAGAGCTCGTGAAAGTAGTTCTTACCTTACACTTAACTAAAAGGAAATGAGAATGTAGAAGACCTGTTTATCATTGTTGTATTTTGTTGCCGAAGCCTTGAAAGTCATCTGTTGCTATATGGAAAAAAAATGTTTATTCATCCAATTAGACAGCGTGTATTATTTAGTGAAAATCTTTGACAATGGTGTCTAAATGCTCTAATATTTTCTTGACTGTCTTTTACCTTGACAGTAACGCACTTAAGCTGTCAGAGTCCTTTTAAGGGCAGCTGAGTTGACAATGAGATCCCCACAGGAACTGGAGATTAGAAACATACTTTGCTGTAAACAATTCTCATTTTTTAAATGCTCTAAGCTGTTTTTAATTGGATTTATCTCTCTCAAGTTCTCTAATCTCTTTCACGTGTCTTTTCCATCTATCACAAACTGCAACACATTCACAGGTATATGTGGTTCTGAAAAAATGAATTCATTTATCTATGCAGTTCATTACTGCCTTTTGATTGTTCCAGTGACTGGTACAGAGTTAATTTTCTTTCTAGTGATTGCTGTGAAAGGAATGTCAATACCTATTGTTTTTAATTATTGCTAAGTGATATTTCACAGACTTTTTTCAGATTCCCATAGAAGCATAGATAGAACAGTGGAACGGCGAATGAAATATTCCATACCATAGCCATCATGTTCATTACATAAATGGGGGTTAGCCAGGGGGCAGGAATCTCTGATCACTGCTCAGGAAGGTGCCAATTCACCAGGCGGTGAAAGTACCCCGTGCCATTATTACTGTTATTTTTCCTTTTTTGTTAGTGTTTCTATTAAACTATCTTTACCTCAACCCACAAGGGTTTTTTTTCCCTCTTTCCTCTCCTTTTTTTCCCTCTTCTCCCCACCTTTGTTGGGGGAGAAAGGAGGTGAGTGAGCAGCTGCGTGGTTCTAGTTGCCAGCCGCGGTTAAACCATGACAATTGTTTTTAACACAATTGGTTTTAACGGAAACATAATTAGTAGGGGCAATAAAATGCCAGTTTTGATTATGAGTTTGAAAGCCTGCTGAGGCAAGCTGAATATTTTTACCAGTCATACTGCAGCACAGCACTTGTGAGAGGTTACTAGGGAGGATTAGCACGACCTTTTCGTAATGAACAGGACCATAAGCTTTTAGGGACTGGGTGTTAAACAAAGCAAAAACTGGAAAATAACAGAAATCACATAACTTTTAGTAAAACTTTTTTGCTTAGTTTTGATTTTTAAATCTGTAAGTTATTTTCCCATCAATGACTTTCGATATCAATTGTATATCCCAAAGCTGGGAACCAAGTTTATTCTTTCACCTCATTCAAAATGCTCAGACTGAACTGGTCTCATTTTCGCTACTAAAAAAGTAAAAGAAGAAAACTCAATGCACATGGGCAACAGAGTATATGAAAATACAGTAGAAAGTTACACCATTGGATATGAAACCTGAGACAAAATTTTAAACTCCAGATGCCTAAAGATCTAGAGAACTTGGTCTCTAATTCTAACTGTGTCATTTGGCTAGTTACATTACCTTGACGTGTCTCAGACTCTGTGCGTTGTAACTATTAAAACCTAACCTGAATGAGAAAATCAAAATGGTATCCCTCTGGCTTCTCGACAAGACTGTCATGCTTTCATGCTTACTCCTCCTCTTTTCTCATAGACAGCATAGTGTCAGAGCCATCACATTGGAACATGTATCAGAAATCTTTTATGCTTCCAAGGGAAATTGGTTTCGGGGGTATTTAATAACAATATCCTCCATGTCTCCAATTCTGTGCAGTCTTCCTTCTTCCTGAGCCAAAAAGGAATTTATATTTCCTATCTCTATACTCCCTATTTAACCCAGACATTGATGACACTCAAGGGAAGTATTTGCACCTTCTCAGAATTGCACTGTTTGGGCAGAGAAGGCCAGTGTTGCCAAAGTTATTGCGGAATGTGCTTGGAAAATTTTTTCGTGAAGAGACATTTTATTGCAGTGTCTTTCAACAAAGTAGCAGTTTATTTGAAATTCTCAAAACTAACTACAGAAACTCCTTGAAGAGATTCTTTATTTTGACTTAATAGTTCCATCTTTTATATATTTTGTATTGCAAAATGCAATGTAACAAGCAGTTTCATGAGCACTGGAACTAACAGAGGAAGATTTTTCAGAGCTTTTATGTTCCATGGGAGACTGTAACTAAGGAAAGCACTGTGAAGATATCTCTCATTAACCAATATGTGTTCCTAACATGAGAAAAAAATTAACAGATGATGTTGGATTATCTGTTTTTTAAGAAAATATTGAAAAATTAATACAGGTAATAAAACTAAACTAAAAAAAAAAAACATAAATGAAGGTCTTTCTAAGATTTGGGAATTCCCAAATTTTACTTTAATGTGGACTCTGTGCTGCATAATGTATAATGAGTTCAAACTTCATACTTTCCTTTAAAAAGGTCATTTGCCAGGATATTTCACAAAATGTGTGTGAATTTAATATTAGTGATCCATTTTAAAATATGGTTTAAAGTCACCAATAAGTTAAAAAGTATTTTACAGGCTGATGATTAACATATTGCCTTAGGAAACCAGGCTAAAAAACGAAATGATACTATGAAAATCACCACAGAAAAATAAGTATGTCAGTGATGCTGCAACAGGATGGCTAATGCAGTCCAAATTAATTGTCTTCCTTTAAAAAAGAATCCAATGTTTATTTTTTAATTTGGATTCAAATAGATTCATAATTTGTAATTTACCTTGGGATAAAAATTCAAAGTTTTGGGCAGGGAGACTATTCAAGTACCTCAGTATTATTTGTGAGGGATCTAGTTATTGAACCTGACTATCCATGTTGCTTATTCCATCATTTCACATCTTAATAATATTGAGAATACACCTAAATCAAAAACTTAAACAACAATTCAACCTGCCTTTCTCCTCCAGCAGCATCTCTCTATTATTTAGGGAATAAAAAAAATGCATTGTTGATTAAAATAAATAACAAAAATAAATATATACTTGCTTTTCCAAAGACCTCAGACTAATAGATTAATGACCATATGTCCACAAACAAGAGGAAAGCAGGAGATGAGAGAACCATTTATCCAAACTTTAGACAACAAAGAACAACAGAATTCAAATTCAGATTCTGTCATTCCTCATCTCTTGCTTTAGCTACTAGACTAGAGAATCACTGGGAAAGAGATCCCATAGAGAAACTGTATGTTTCCTTTACCACCTTTGGAATGAACGTCATGTTTCTGCATCATAGTGTCCAGGTACGCATTCATTTCATTTTAAATTAATTTTTTTCAGTTGAATAAAAAGAATCCCCGCAGAACAAGCAGTCAGCAGGTAGCGTTTGTTTCTATAAGTGGAGCTGCCATTAAACAATTTTTACCCCAAAAAGATGGTGCGTGCACCTATTACAGTGATTTTGTTAGACTGCATTAAGGATGGATGTCAAGCCAATGCTTCCAAAGAACTGCAGAGGACCCTGGCAGTAAGTTGCTTAGTGAGTAAGTCACGGATAAAATTCAATGCAGGTAAGTGAAGATGATGCAGCCAGGAGAATAACTATCCCAACATTATTATGCAATGATGGTCTTTCAACTGACAGTCATGTAGGAATGAGATTTTCATATTATAATAAATATCTCTGTGAAAACATCAGCTGAGTGCTCAGTAGTGGTTAGAAAGCAAAGTTTGCGTTAGAAATGATTGAAAAGTAATAAAGACTAGAACAGACAATGTTGTTATGCCACTGCATAAATCGGAGTCTGCTTCCTCTCAAAATGCATACTGTGGAGATGGAAAAGGTACGGGGAAAGTTTACCACAATAATCAAATGTGTGGAACAGCTTTTGTAAAGGGAGCAACTGAGTAGATTAGTATTTTTCTGTTTGAGGAAAAGACAACTGAAGGCTGAATAAAGAGAGGTCTATAATGTTGTGAGTGGAAAGCAGACAGTGAATGGAGATTGATTGTTCACTGCTTCTTCCAATACAAAAGGGCGAGTGAGAGAGGGGAAGAAATCAAATAAAATTGCAGGGATAGGATCAGAGCAAACTTCTTTGCACACTGTAGAACGGTGAGATATTTCTTCATATAACATGTATTTAACTTACGTAGTAGTTAAGTTGTGAACTACTTTCCAAGAAAGTAGCTGCTAAAAGACTACGTGAGTTGAAAGAAACACTGGACAAGCTTAGGAAGTGTGGGTTAGATGAAAGGACAGTGGGCTGGATTGAAAACTGGTTAGCAGGCAGGTCTCAGAGGGTTGTGATCAGTGGGGCAGAGTCTAGTTGGTGGCCTGTGACTAGTGCTGTTCCTCAGGGGTCAGTACTGGGTCCAGTCCTGTTCAGTGTATTCATCAATGACCTGGATGAAGGGATGGAGTGTACCACCAGCAAGTTTGCTGATGACACGAAACTGGGAGGGGTAGCTGACACCCTGGAAGGCTGTGCTGCCATTCAGTGTGACCTGGACAGGCTGGAGAGATGGCCAGGGAAAAACCTTTTGAAATCCAACAAAAGCAAGTGTAAGGTTCTGCACCTGGGGAGGAATAACCTTATGTACCAGTACAGGTTAGGAGCTGACCTGCTGGAAAGCAGCTCTGCTGAGGGGGATCTGGGAGTCCTGGTGGACAACACCATGAGCCAGCAATGTGCCCTTGTGGCCAAGAAGGCCAATGGCATCCTGGGGTGCATCAGGAAGAGTGTAGAAAGCAGGTCGAGGGAGGTCATCCCCCCCCTCTACTCTGCCCTCGTGAGACCACATCTGGAGTACTGTGTCCAGTTCTGGGCTTCCCAGTTTAAGAAGGACAGGGAACTGCTGGAGAGGGTGCAGCAAAGGGCCATGAAGATGATTAGGGGGCTGGAGCATCTTTCTTATGAGGAAAGGCCGAGGGAGTTGGGTCTTTTTAGTCTGGAGAAGAGAAAACTGAGGGGCGAATCTCATAAATGTCTACAAATACTCAAAGGGAGGGTGCCAGGAGGAGGGGTCAGTCTTTTTTCAGTGGTGCCCAGTGACAGGGCAAGAGGTAACAGGCACAAACTCGAATATAGGAAGTTCCATCTCAACACGAGGAGGAACTTCTTTCCTTGGAGGGTGGCAGAGCACTGGAACAGGCTGCCCAGAGAGGTGGTGGAGTCTCTGACTCTGCAGACATTCAAAACCCGCCTGGATGCCATCCTGTGCCACCTGCTGTAGGCGAACCTGCTCTGGCAGGGGGGTTGGACCAGATGATCTCTAGAGGTCCCTTCCAACTCTTAACATTCTGTGGTTCTGTGAAAATCACTAAAGAAATTCCATGAGTTCCATTAAAAACAAAGATCTTTGTTTCAGGACATGTCTGACTCAGAAATCACTCAAAGCTAGAAGAATATTTGAAGGACATACTGCTGTATGTTTGCCTAGGCTCCTAGTCTGCCCTGTACTCCTGCATAGGTTGATGGCCATGAGATGATTGACTAGACTGACCTTGGTCTGACTCTATCCTTGTTTCTAGATAGAAGTTCTTCCAAGGCATTACTCAGCTAGAAGCTATCTAGTTCTTTTTTTCTCACGCTTCAGATTTCTGACAATTGTCTCTCACAGCTGGTCTTTCAGAGTAAATTGGTAATAGAAAAATGTTCAGTAGAACAGCCTTCTCTATCATTGTGTGTGAGAGAGAGACAGAGAAACAGAGAGAAAGAAAGAGAGGGAGACTAGCTGCTGGTGCTTTCAGTAGAGTAAAAGGGTCTGTGATCCCCTTTACCAGGAAAAACTGCAAGTCAGATCATCAACTGGGTAAATTGGAATCGTCACATTGTGATCAATGGAACTATGTAGCCTAGCAGGGGATTTAACCTGAGTTTCTTAAGCCTCAGAATGGCTCTTAGATTTGCAAAAGGATGTTGCTGACACACAAGACACTGCAAAACTTTTCAATTGTTCTGGCTGGTTATACTTCTCACTGTAAGTCAGATCTTGGATCCATCTACTCTCTTGCCCATTAATTGTGCTCTAAACCCGACCTTGTTTGTTCTTTGACCCTATTTTGCCACAGTTCGTAGTAATTCTTTTACTTGTACAGCTCCATCTATCTTACAATCTCTGCCTCCTTTCTTACTTCAGTCCTATGTACTATAAAAATATCCATTAAATTTTCATGTGTTGCATAGTGTGCCAAGTCACTTCCTGAAGGGCACTCCATAAAATGCTGTTCTGACAACAGTATCAAATATATTACATAGTTTATATAAAATTAATTTTGTGCTTCAACATGTGAACATCAATCCCTACAAACAAGTTTATTTTAATTAACATTTTAGCCCAAGAGGAAAAATATTAAAAAAAAACCTTAAAAAAAAAAGCTGTTGTCAGTCTTGGTGCTGTACTGAAGTTGTCCTGGGAATAATCAAAAAGTGAACATTGCATTAATGGCTTGGCAAACAAGCAGTTCACAACAAAAGGCAGTAAAGCAGTCTTCAGATGCTATGTCAGTTTACATCTTAAGCTCCCTTGTACCTGCAATTTTCTTTATAAAAGTCAATATCTTTTCTACATCTATTTATCACATCTTATTTTGGGGGAAGATGGTAATTGGAAAGTTTATTTGGTTTGAAATATTTCCTTTGCATCTTTCCTAACGCACAAAATACAACTACAGGCAAACAGACTAAGATTTTCCACCTGCTACATTCAACTTTTTAAAGTAAGTAAATCAATAAACTAAGTTACTATAAAATCCACATTAATGATCCTTGTTCTAGTTGCATCTTTTATAAGGACAGTTAGTATTTTTCAGAAGTTATTTTACACGAGGTATGTAGGTATGTATAACATGTGGCCAAAGAATATTTGAGTACGGTCCTAATGGGATTAACAAATTTAAGTCCAACTGATGATTACATCTTCACTGGACACCATTAGTTTCAGTGGTTCAGCATTTAGATAAGAAGAATGATTAACTGTTTTGACAGGCAACAACAGTGCAACATGGCTAGATCAGGAATGAGGAAATAGGGTGGGAGACGCAGGACTGGGAAAGCAAAATGCAGTGGGTTCATGTAGAGCTACAGAAAATGCAATCCCCCACTAGGGCCCTCTAGTAAGAGGGGCTGTTGCAGTTAGGGGGCCAGTTGCATTGCTATCTTTTCACAAGGTCCAGAAGTGCATCACCACGTCAGGTCTCAAGACCTCCTCCTTCTGGTGTGAAAACTTAATTATGCACTCACTTGTGAATTCCTTCCCTGCAAAGTGCAACCCTGCAACATGCCTAAACTGTATACCACAGGGAAGCATACGCAGACCCAGGAGGATGGCAGCAGAAGTAGTTCAGATAACAGAAGTAGTGTAACTGCTTCAGCAGAGAGAAATGCATGAGCTAATTAACCCTGTTGCTTCTCAGTAGGATAAATTAGCCTTTACAGAGCTCCTGTAGCTAGACTGCACCTCATACCAGGATAGCTAGTGTATGTAAAGCCTGGTTCAGCAGATCCAGCAGAGGGTAGGCCCTGTAATAGAGTCATTGTGATTTCATGTGATATAAAACAGCTCCTCTGAAACACAAAAAGAATAATTTTGTAAAAATATACAGTCTATTTTAAAAGTACTGAAACAGGTATATCTTATTATTCTTGTAAGTGCTCACCAGCCCACCGACACACAATGCTGAACATCCCATTCTGCTTGTAGTCTCTGCCCATTCTGGAGGCTGGATAAAGCACACAACCTAATCCTCATTATCTTAGAAGGTCAAGATTTGGTTTCCTATCTATGTTGCTGTTTTCCCCTTTTCTTCTATGTTCTGTAACTGTGTTTTATAAGTTATATTTCATTCAAATATACACTACACTACACTGGACGTGTTGCATGTGCACTGTCAGCTGTTTGTTAAATTTCCAGGTATCTTTCAGGCACTTGATATCCTGGACAAATGGGCAGATTTCCCTTCTTCCAAAATTTCTTGTTGGAAAAGGTGACCATGTTCACAGAAATGCAATCATGTGATAGTCAGTATCTGGCCATCTGACATTATTATCCTTTTCATACTTACTGGGAACACTTTCATTAGCAAAAATAACATTGGTCTCAGAGAAAATAGAATGAGTCAGGTTGTTACTGTCTGGTAATAAAGAGCAGTAAACCAGTGAAGAAAATCAAGCTGTTCTCATTGACTAGGTCACCATCTAGCCCTTGCATTTCAAAATGATTCTAAAGAATATTAAAGGTGCAAATATAAACTTAGACTTCTTTTGCTGCCTGCCATTATGAATCTTCTCAACATCACATAATTGAACACTTTGTCTGGGCTTAGCACATTGTAAAGCAACTTCTACCTATTGCCAGCAATGTGGCAGTTGAGGTAATATCCATATAGCTGCGCTAATGACCTCTTCTGTGTTTACCATATGTTATAATTCCCCCTGAAATTAACTCTCTAACAAGAATTTCTGCAAAGTGACGGTTTTTAGCAGCTACTAAATGCAACATATTCTTGAAACAAGGGATGATGGAATTAAATGTACATCTCAGAAAGAGTGGTATTTTATAAGCACTTGTTGATTTTTTTGTAATAGCTTAACAAGGAATAATGGCAGATCTCAGTTACTGGTAAACACAACCATGTTGCTGCAATGCAGTTTTGTTTACCATTCACTATGTTATCCTAGTTTTATAGAGGAAAAGAATTATACTTGAGTGTAGGGATCTCAGATTTTTCCAGTGCTAACCTGTCAGAGACTTGATTCTGCATCAGGCCTCCTTGAGGGAGCAGGGGATAGAAGGGCAAGAAAATCTCCCCACCAAGTTTACCCAACTTGGGCCGGAAGTCAAATTCAGCTCAATGCATGTGTTGTGACTTTACTGGTTCCTGTGTGAGGCATCAGTTTTATACTAGAATTGAATTACAAGATCAAAATGGGATTTTTTTATTCTTTTTTTTACTCAACTGATGGAAATACCTGGGGCTAGGTAGTATTTTAAAGCCATTTTTACCATCAGTAAGAAGTTTCCTATTCATTCAAACACTCCATGACGCAGAGATTTGACTCACCCCTGTTTTGTTTCATGTAGGTTGTCAAGAAGAAAGAGAAAAAATAAATAAAATAATATACTTGAGAGTTTAACCCCTGGGTCAGATTATAGGAGAGAAGGAGAAAAAAATTTACTTCAACAGGTTTAAGCAGTACAATAAATCTGTTCTGACAGATATTTGACAGCCATGTTTTTACTGACCTCTTTCTGTTTGAGGAGATGGGAAGAAAGCAGTGCTTATTGAAGGTCATTTTGGTACAAATAAGCAATAAAAAACATCCAAAAATTGATATGATTTCGTTGCACCAGCTAAGGGTCTGTCAGTGAGTTTAATAGGATATGAATTTAGCTTACTGTATTTACCTTTCAAGTCTGGCAGACTACTTGCCTACATTTACTACAAATCAAGACACTTTAAAATACGTATTACATTTTAAAGAAAGTCTTTCTCTACTAATGAATGTGAATATTAAAATAGTCCTGGAAATACAGTGCCTGGAAGCAATTCTATGATGCCTTTTCTATGTCAGGCAGTTACCAAGAGGAGTACATTTTAAGACTAAATAATTCTAGTTGAAGATAGTTCATGAACATTTCAACAAGCTAGAAACAAACTTGGCATTCAGAGAAGAAGAGGCACTCCTCCTGTGAAGTTGTACATCTCATTAAGCAAACATAAATAGAATCTCTCTGTCAGGACTCATGGTGCATGTCAGTTGAAGACTATGGAGCTGTAATGATTTACATCAGCTGGTATAAATTCAGATCCTGATCAAGATCCTTTACATTTTATTGTTATTTTAGTTTTTGCCAGCTGCATAACTTTACGTGGAAAAAAACATTGCTACTGAATCAGAAATATTGAATCATGACAGGAGAGAGAAAAATTGAAAGTCATCGTGAATTCTTTCTTTGATAAGACCGTACTGCTACAGTGTCATTTATAAGGATGGTGGATTAAGCAGCCAGGAAGAAATGTTCTTATTTTTAAAAACTACTTGGTTTTGTAGATGCAAAGAGAACATAAGGGGAGGAGACAAGAATAATATTGCTGGGCCAAGACAAAGGTCCAATTAACACCAAACACCATCTTGTAACTTACAGTTACAAGAAAAATACGCGGAAGATAAAAGAACGGAAGAAGTATATTCGATACATAAGTACTATCCAACCTCCAACAATTTTCAGCTCAAGGACTTCCTGTTTTGACCATTGTAGAGGAGCTGGGCTGCTCTTCTGAGCTCTTCTACAAACTTTACCAGTTTCCCATTGTATCCGTAGAAAGAAGAAAAGAGGGTAAATATTTTAGGAATCTATAGCCATCCAACCTTAAGAACAATACAGTTTAAAAAAAATAAGGGAATCCTAACAGTGCTGGAACACTGACTTTATCTCTGCAACAGCAGGAAACAAGGAAAAGTTATCTAAGATACTGTATATGAAGCAACAGTAAAGTTTCACAAGAGTCTAGGAAAATTAGATGCCCAGATTACTCCAGATTTCAGAGAGATTTAGGATACTTACCTCCTCTGAATATTTTTAAAACGCATTTCAGACACTTCTGATATTTCTTCAGGACAAAAATATACACATCAGACTCTGCAGATGATTTCTGAATTATTTTGCAGGTGTAATGGAAGTTTCTGTAGACATGTCAAAAGCTAAATGGGCATGGAAAAGTGGACAATCTGTTTTTCTTAGTAGTGGTCCTTCCTACTTCAGTTTGGAGCTAACTAGTGGAACAGCATAGCTAAGTTTCCACTACAGTGACCATTCTAGAATTTTTAAGCAAAAATTCAGTTTCTGATGTTACCAAGTCATCACTTACTATATGCAGAAACTCATTTTTTTCTTCCTTTAGAAATAACTTTCAGGTTTGCATGAGACCACAGAATCTACAGTACAGAACTCAGAACAATACAGTAGGAAATATTCTCACAAGGTAAGATTCTTTTCTAAGTATTGTTCCTTAACTGTCATGTAAACAAAGGCCTTCTTTAGCCTAATATCTGTAAAGTCCCTCTAAAGTCTAGATAGATTTTTTCTGGACTACAATATTCTCTCTCAAGGAATATTTTAATACTTATTGTTCAAAAAAGGCATATATAGATGTATGTAGAATAAGAGCTAGTTTTGTCCCCTAGTTAAATATGAACTAATATTACCATTTCTTTTCATCTTAACATTGCTCTTCTAATATTTATATCTGAAATTCCTTTAAAGCCTATCACTTCAGAGTAAGGAAAAGTGAAAGAGAGACTTAAGAATAGCAAATTATATGGTAATTTGTATTGCTTGTTTGGAGGAGCAAAAAGAATTAGGTTATATAGACTTGGAAAACATACCTGAAACAACTTCTTCAATCTCACATAAAGAGAAGGAATTCATCCATATTTGAAAAATTCTGTAGTTTGAATTGTTTTTTCAGTATCACAATGACATATAGGACATCTATCAGCCAATTAACAACAGAAATAGTTCTTGATTTTCCAAAATTATGTTTTCAAACTTAGTACATACGTTTCTTCAAAGACTCATTAGGGGATTTGTGATGGATACAATTTCATTTTGCTATACTCTAAAGGCTGAAAACTTGATACCAGTGCTCCATATGCCATGTTTCAAAGAAAGATGGAATACCTCAGGGGGATGTTCTGTATCAGACTACAGTTTATTGTATAATTGTAGCTTGTCAACTTTTTGTCATCATTTGCAATACTTAATTTCAAGCTTGCACGTTTCATTATAAATAGCTTACTGTAACCTTGATAACTCTATTCACTTTCCGTTGATGGCTCTTGAGCAGCTTAGAGCATAACTAAAAGCAGAGTGCACAATCATATTTTATAAAGGCATTTATTGTCACCTTGTTATCATTCATAATGTACTGTGAATGCACCATAAAATATGTATTAACATTTTACAGATGTTCTTCTTCTACTACCATATATTTGTATACATTATTAATTCTTTGTAAGCCATACAGCATTGTATCTGTATAAAAAACGTATTCAAAAAGTTGGTGCATGTTTAAATTATTGCATCACAAAGCCATGCACACCAAGTTTTGTTTGATAACTAAGTCACAGCATAAGGGAACGGTAAATTTACACAATGAGACTTAGTGGAAATAGTGACTGTATTGTATGATATCCTGGCTAATATACTCTGTGAGGCTCTGGCAGGCTGTGAAACTACCGTAAGCCTGCAAGAAAGAATACCTAAATCAAATGATCAGCTGTGTATGATTTTCACTCTTCTTCTGTTAGAAACTTTCTGTAAGGCTTGATTAAGTTCAGATTCAAAGCTTTGTTTTAAGTCAACCATACAGCTAAATTTGGAATGCCCATAACTAGGGAAAAAAGCAATTACTGAATGATCTACAGAAATTCGGGAAACAAGAGCAGACAGCATAGAAAGATTCAGTAGTATTAAGAATAAAAGAGAGTAAAAAGCACATGTATAAAAAGAGTGGAGAAAGTGACAAGACCGAAGTATGTTTTTACTACAGGATCTTGCCTTTTTCATACAAATAATGGGATAATTTTCACATATATTATATGCAATTAGGACAAAGATATGAAAAAGATAATCCTTGAGAAGATTTTTGTCAAAAACTTTTGACTGCTGTTCACCTCTCCACTCAAAGACATGGGATCTAAAGTTGTATGAATAATTGATGCTTCAGTTCAGAGTTCTTACTTCCTCTATTTTTCTTGTCCAATGAATAATTCATTATTTTTGCAAAGTGGAACACTTTAAATAGGAAAGATTAAGAGAAAGCCATCTTCAAATACTCCACATCACTTGACTTGGAAAAGCAATATACCTGAGTTCCCGTCCCTCTTCTGAATTTGGCAAAGTGAAGAGCTGAATCCATATTTCTCGGATGCTGAAAGGGCTTGTGAGTAGAAGGAGCACCAGTATCCCTACTGTAGTTCTAGGAATTGTACCTAAGCCTCTTGGGCAACCAGCTCTCAAAAAAATCAAAACACTTTGAGTAATGCTGTTTCAATGTTTTCTAGATGTATTACTTTCCTTTGCCTAAATTTGTTCCTTGAAGTTGGGTCAAGATGGCAAACAGTTTGTACTGCACTGAAATTTGATTTTTTAACAAATAAATGACACCCAGAAACATTTTTGCCATTTCTGATGTATCATATATTCATTGTGATCTGCTCTATAGATGCTGTAATCTTTAACAGTACTTCATCTAGTAGTGATTTTACATATGTGTTCGTATACAACCTGTCTTTGCTTTCTAGTTTTTCTTATGAGACATTATTATATTTTTGTCAGGATGACTAAATGTTGCAGTCCTTAGACTTCTAGTATTCATCATTATTTGAAATGTTAACAAATCCATAAGATTAGTTAACTTTTAGGGCATTCAGAAAGATAAGACAGAAGATATTCCCTCTTCGATCAGACACTACATTGCCCACATCCTCCTCAAGCCCTTCAAAAATATTGCTTGTTTTAATTCTGAGTTTTAATTTATATTTTGGTTTGATTTAAAAATACTTAATTAGATCTTCCATGCCTCAGACCTGTATCACCTTTATGTATCTTCCTTTTCATAGTAAAGCTGAGATTTCCAGATAAGTGGAAATGGAGCCACTAAGCACAAGCCGTAATTATTCTCTATGTGCTCTATTTAGACAAAGTGAAACGGTTTGAAGAGGAAGAATTAGAAAGATCCATCCCAGAACAGTTAGAGGCCACAGTCTGTACATTATTTTAAATGAGAAAGTAACAGTGGCTTCAATTGAGTAATGTATATAAATTTTATGCTGGTTTAAAATACCCATTGCATTCATTAACTGATAGGTGGCCAACCTGATTTCTATAAAATTGTCAGCACATTCCTACTTTATGGTGACAGCTAGCATCCTTATTACCTTAAGCTTTTCATTCCAGTCATACTGAAGTTTAAGTGATGATGCTGTTGGAATACCTAACTTTTTTTATTACTACTTTAAACCTTCCTCGATTTTACCTAAATGCGTAACAAGGGAGGGATTTTTTTTTCCTTTCTTTCTTTTTCCCCTTCTTTTGTCATATTATGGCAAAGATCTGTGCATCTTCAAAATTCTTCTAGTAAATACATAACTAAAACATTCCATCTACTCCAGCAAATTTATAAAAACAAAGTTTCACGGTCCACAATGAGAACTTGAGCACTAATCACAGAATCATAGAATAGTTTAGGTTGGAAGCGACCTTAAAGATCATCTAGTCCCAACGCCCCTGCCATGGACAAGGACACCTCCTACTAGACCAGGCTGCTCAAAGCCTCATCCACCCTGGTCTTGAATACTTCTAAGGAGGGAGCATCCACAGCTTCCCTGGGCAGCCTGTTCCAGTGTCTCACCACCCTCAGAGTAAAAAATTTCTTCCTAATATCTAATCTAAACCTACTCTCTTCCAGTTTGAAGCCATTACCCCTCATCCTATCAGTACATGTCCTTGTATAAAGTCCCTCTCCAGCTTTCTTGTAGGCCCCTTTCAAATACTAACAAGCTGCATGCTGTACTAAAGAAAGACCAGGAACAGAAGTTGGAAAGGAAGGCCAATGGGCTCTGTAACACCATACTTCACTGCTCAGATGTCCAAATAATGTGCATTACAGTTTAATCAGCTTGTCCATTTAACACATGCCTTTAATTACTCTCCTATGGCAAGTCATCACATAGCTCAACTCCTGTCTGCCCCTGCAACATGTCACTGCAACATTACTGTTGTTTTTAAGCTTGTAATTAATATTCAACTCCTGAATGATTCTTTATGAAGATTCCCTGCAGCCACTCTGAATGAGGGACTCCCTCTGAGTTTTCAAGTACTATTTTATTGTGAAAAGTTTATACGCTTCATTCATACTATGAAACTCCGATAGGAGGAAAAATGAGCAGGAAAAGTTGTAGCTTTCTGAAATGCTACTGCTTGTTAATTGGGTAAAAATCTAAATTAAAATCCACCTAGTAAAACCCTCTTTATTAAGTTCAACAAATTGACTATAAAATAGAAAACTATCTATAAAATAGAAAACTCCCCCAGGGGAGGGGTCATCGGGTGATAGAATAATTGTTTTGATTGATAGAATCTAAACGACAATAAATTATAGGTTTCTCAAACCATAACACTGACTTGACAGAACTCACTGAATAGCAAAGTGAATTTGATTTTTCTCTCCCTCCTCCCATAACATTACACAGTGCTGTACTGTTTCAGTATGTACAGCTATGTCTCCATTAATAGGAAAAATTTCCAAGGCATAAAAGACTCAAACTACATTTATTTTAGGATATCCCTAAGCTCATCTAAACTACTCTAAGTATATTATATGTGCATGTTATTGAAGTGCTTCAGATTCTATAATACATTTATTTTCTTAGCACCCTGTGTTTTAGGCTTACTATTTCCTCCCTTTTACACAGAAGAAACGTAAATTCAAGTTCATGTAGCGTAAATAAATCTGGGGCAGAAAAGACTTCTGTTCTTAAACCTGCTTTAGAAGGTTATAGCAGACTCCAGTTATAACAGACTTAGTAACTAACAACAATTTATCATAAAGACTTAATTACATAATCATAGCTTCAGGCTTCTAACTTCATTATGTAGTTTACGTATTACTGATGGTTATTATCTAACACTTACTAAACACATCTTCTAAACAGAACACCTGACAACCCATAAAAATCCCACCAATTTTATTCTCCTTAAGCCCCCAGGAAAAAATATGAGTAATATAACAAATGCTACACTTTCAAAAAAAAAAAAAACCCAACAAAATTAACCCCTTGCAAAAAAACCAAACCAAAACAAACCCCTATTCACCTAACCTAGGCTACAAAAGGTTCAGAATAACATAACCTTTGTTCTTAAATGAACCTCATTGTAATAAGTGTGGATCGAAAATACATCTCTAGTTTTCTTTCTAGGTATTACTTGAGTATCTGAGTCCTCTTGTTTTTATACAGGATCTTCCAAGAAACCTACCTATGAGTCTGTTAATACCATCAATTAATCTAGGAGTCTTGTTTGAGAAAATCACACCAAGACATTGACCATTTGTGTTATCCACTCTCTAAAGCAATGTCCACCTTCTCACACACATGCTTAATCCCTAGTATAATCCTCTTTACCCTCTCTATATCCTCCACTGCAGATGTGGGGGTTTTTTTTCATTCTACTGTAACACAAATTTTTGGTAAGAGTGATGAATGTGACTGGTTTCACGGTGCTGCTATGTCAGACTGTACATCCCCAAATTCTCCACATTCATTTATAAAGGACTGAAATCCTGTTACTATAGTAACTGCAGTTTTACATGCCCTGACTGTTCTGTCTTTAAAAGCTTTGCTACAACGCTGCTGCAAGATTTTTTTTTCCCTTTCTTTAATGCTGTAAATCACAAGTTCCTCACCAAGCAGTCACATATAAACATTTTCAAACATTTCTCTCATAAAAATACCCTACTCTTTAATCCTGTTTCTCCTGAAAGAGCTAAAACAGTAGGGGAGTGATTTGAATCAGTGATTTTAAATTGTTTGATTTAAAATTATATTAGGTCTGAGCTTTACAAAAACAATTTTTAAAAAATTGCTACTGCAACTTTAAATTTTGATTTATAATGCACAAAATGATAATTTTTTATCATAGCACAACTAATATTTATTTAAATTTTATAAAACCTCTATAAGCAAGACCCATTTTATTAAAATATAAGATCCAAATCCTTCACAACCTTAAGCTGGAATAAAATTAGGCACATGTCTGAAGATAAGAATCTCCATAAATCTTGCAGAATACTAGGAATGAACTTATTTTTATTAGTAACTTTTTGAAGACTAAAATGGGTGCCACTTCAATTCCTATTTCAAAGAAGTTCTTTTGGTGTTAGCATTTTTTAAATCATTAATTCTGTTACATTTAAATATATGCATGTTGTACCATAGGTTAGCAAGACTCTGCTGTGTGTCAGGAGCTCACTAGTCATCGACATCAATCATGTTTGCAAGGTATGAGCAGAAATGACATTTGCCTGGGAATTCTCCAGGAATCCACTGACTTCCTGATCCCACTATGCGGTATCGACACGTACTGTGCCATGGCCCTACCTTTATCTCTGATGCTGGTGCTCAGAGGCTTCTTCTGCAGCATATGATGTTAATAAAAAATAAAGAATGCCTGTCTTGCAACAGCATGTATTTTAACATGAATAAACACAGGTGGTGCTTCAAAATACAAAAAGATAAAATTACTAAAATCAAGAGAACCATCTCAGAACAGAACTCCAGGACTCTGGGTTCTCAGTCATCTGATTTTCATCTGCTTACTCCTCCTCAATAGTTTCTTTCCCCACTAATCTGTCATTTGGTTTACTGACTAGTCAATCTGTATATCTGACAGTGGATAAACATTTCAAACTCTGGATCCCTTCCTGTTATTTTTGCCTTTTCCATCAGTTCCTAGATTCTCTATGTTGATAAGACCGCTTTCACATTTACTTTATCAGCATACAAGAGGAACTGTGCAGTAGCACAGCGTCTCATTGTTTGAACATGGACACTCAAGAATGTGGCAACCTAAAATGAAAAATAAGCCCCCCATTTGTACATCACACTTCTGATTGGTGAGAAACCATTTAGCATGACTTAAAAGTTCCTGACATTAAGGGGAGAGCTGCTGAGGAAAGAGTTTTTTCTCCATTATCAACTGCTGTACATGAATTCCTCTGCTTAACGCCTGTCCTCAGGTGCTTGTATCTGAGCTGTAAATACAGTCCTGGTTTCATTCCAGGACGCTCTGCTCCCAGCTGTGGGGCACGGATCTACTTCATGATTTCTGATGAGGTTACTGCCTGGCCTGCTTTAAAGAATTCCTCATTTCTCACAAATCTCAGATTGTGCTACTTGTTGAAGTATGAGTTAATTTAGCCCCCACCTCACCACATGCTGTTAGCAAGGGTTTTGTCTGGAACACAGAATTGAGCACCTGGAATGGCTACTCGGGTATCTAGAGGTGCAAGTTGGTAGACTCTGCTTTCTCTTTGGAAGGGGGAAGTTGAACATGTCTTCCATTAGCATGTGATTTTCCTCTCATCACAATGCAAGAGCCTCAATAAATACAGCGTGGTCAGTTGGATTTAATAAGCAGAGGCTTCTTCAAGATGTATCCTATTAACTTTGGATGAGGCTGCCATGCCCTTAGAATGGCTTGACCTGTCCCATTCCAAAAAGCACATCCAGGCACAACTTCTCTTTTCAGCACAGCTGCATCTGGTATCTCTCAGGGCTTCACTTGAAAAATACCAACTTTGTATCAGTGCAGTTTCTAGGCTGCTCCTAAGGCATTGCTCTTCTATCAGTTAAAAACTCTTTCAGTTTGAAATATTTTGCGACTCATAACTTGCATGTTATTTCTTGACTCCTTTAATGTTAGTCCTTGGGTCTGTATCTTCAAATACTATCTCCAGGGTTTCTCATTTGTGCATGCAGAATCCAGAAAACCCATTGACCAGCAGTTTAAATTTCTGACCTTTTTTCATAACTGTAGCTTAGAATAATAATTATTTTTCAGATTCTTGGCATATATCTGAAGTCCTTCAAAAGTGTCAAATAAAGGTTATCCATTCAATATTCCAGAAGCTCTTCCTATCACCATGAACTAATTACTGACCAATTGTGACAACTTTTTGATACTGCTAGGTGGTTTTGGATCAGAGATGACTTTTGTGCTGCTTGAAAATTCTTTTCCCACCACAAGGCAATTGATCCAGCTCACATGTATTACAAAGGTAAAACGAGGACGTTTCTTTTCAGAAATATTGTGCCTTTACTTGTACGGGTACATAGTTCAATCATGTGCTTTGAGGATACTTTAGGACCCACGTCTCATTTTATTATGTTCTATAGAAATCCATCTCCTTTTCAAATATCCTTATACCTTGCCAAAACTTTAGGAAAGCCCAATAGACTTCTCGTCTTGCCTCTTGATGAGATTATTCTGGAGTCATAATCATAGAATCATAGAATGGTTAGAGTTGGAATGGTCCTTGAAAATCATCAAGTTCTAAATGCCTTGCCGTGGGCAGGGACACCTTCCACTAGACCAGGTTGCTCAAAGCCCCATCCAACCTGGCCTTGAACACTTCCAGCGATGGGGTGTCCACAACTTCTCTGAGCAACCTGTGCCAGTGTCTCACCACCGTCACAGTAAAGAATTTCTTCCTAATATCTAACCTAAATCCACCCACTTTCAGTTTAAAACAATTACCCCTCGTCCTATCACTACACTCCCTGACAAAGAGTCCTCCCCCATTCCTTCCCCATCTTTCCTTTAGGCCCCTTTTCAGATACTGGAAGGCTGCTATAAGGTCTCCCTGGAGCCTTCTCCAGGCTGAGTAAGCCTGTCTTCATCTTTGTCACCTTCCTCTGGACTTGCTCCGTCAGGTCTATGTTGTTCTTATGTTGGGGGCCCCAGAGCTGGATGCAGTGCTCCAGGCGGGGTCTCAGGAGAGTGGAGTAGAGGGGCAGAATCACCTCCCTCGACCTGCTGGCCACGCTGCTTTTGATGCAGTCCAGGATGCGGTTGGCTTTCTGGGCTGTAAGTGTACATTGCTGGCTCGTGTTGAGCTTCTCATCCCTCGAGTCTTACTCCTTCAGGGCTCCTCTCAATCCGTTCTCTGCGCAGCCTGTGTTTGTGCTTGGGTGGACAATAATGTGATGAAGTGCATTGTTTTGCACTGTCCTGTTGCAAAGAAATGGTTGATTCTTGTGTCTATGTCAACTACTGTGAATTCTTGATGAAAATGCCTTGTGGTGTTTTGGGTCTGTGTCTCTTCAGTTTCAAAAAATAAACTGGGTTACTCTCAAATAGATCTAGGCCAGATGGCACTTTTTGCATGGCACTGGCTTTGCAAACACAGGGTCTAATTTTGAAGTTATACTTTAAAGCTTAACAGATGCTATGGCTGATGGGAATTTTGCTAGTTTGCTTACACTGCTTAGCAATGACAGTGGATAAATGTCATAAAATGACAGTGGATAAATACATTATAGCCCATAAATTCTACTCATGGCATCATCATAGTTGTGGCAACTTTTCTTGGCTGGAAGGCTATAACATCTTATTTCTGAGCCAGCTATCGCTGTCTCCCAGTCAGGCAGCATAGCCATCTCAAAATATGCCCTCAGGATACTTGTGGAAGAGAGTGTTGTTTTATGTTTCTGGTTTGGCAGGGAAATTTCTGGGGACACAAGAAGAAGAAATTTGAGTAGATGAAAGCCCTGGTACTGCCCCAAATTGCTGGCCTGATAATTTAAATAAATGAAATAGATGAAAAAAAATAAGCACTTCCAAAGGCTGAAACTCTTCACTATCCAAGTTGCGAGGGATTGTGCACTCTAATTTTGTTTTACCTTCACTTTTCGTATTAATTTTTTCACAGAACTAATGCAGAATAGTTGTTTAGAGGTTAGGAGAAATACTTTGGTATTATGTTATCTGCTGTTTTTAATTATTTCAAATGGAAAAGAGGCCTTCTGTCCAAAAAAATAAGTGAAGTTGCAGATGATAGCATAGATAGATGTTAGCAGCAGCACAACTAGCCCAACATACAGTCTGCTGTTACTGTATGTCTGTGTAGAACCCAGTAGTACATCGGGGTACATAATTTCCAAGTAGCACAAACCTCATATAAAGCTCATATACCAGTGTTTACTGGAAATAAAATGTTCACAAGTTGCAAGTGGAGACTTTTTTGCCATATTTAGAAACATGAACACAAAACTTGAGTGAAGGAAGGATAAGGTGAATGAGTCAGAAACACCTCCCTTCCTTTCTGCTGCTCCCTCAGAAAATCTTAAATGTTGGAGCTCATTTTAGGAATAAAATTCATATTTTTCTTCTCATAATCCTTCCCACATGTCAGTTAAGTGCAGTTGAGTACACACAGCACTGTCAGCTCAGTAACCTTTTATTTCGATGTAGGACAAAACTACCAAAGGCAAAAAAAACGCCAATTTGTTTGAATTAATGATTATTTCTAAGAACTTTTTCATCCAAATTTCCACTCAGAGCATCCAACTGAGTGCCCACTTAACTAGGGATGAGAAAATCACGTAAGATAAAAGAAGAAGCTGCAGCAGTCTTCACTAATTCTTCACAATGAATCCAGAGCAAATCTCTTAAGGTCAAAAATCTAATTACCTTTTTTTTTTTTTTTTGATAGCCATGCTGTACTTCTGCTTTTTGTTTTCAGACATAATCATTTGCAAAAGCTAATTCTTCTAGCAGTAATCACAGAAAACAAATATGAATAACAGTATATGTACAAGTTGTCCACATAGTACATTTGAATGATGACTTAAACCTATGTTTACTTCATGTGCACAAAAACATGAGTGTCAAGTTTCTACATGTAAATTTCTTATAATTTTATATGTAAATATATAATTAAATATGAACAAAATACCATTTTTTTAATGACTGGCTCTGCAAAGATGTTAGCATTTATACTTAGAAAGGCAAATAAAACCCTGGAATTAAAGGCAAAACAGGTAGGTTTGACTTGACGGTAGGAAAGTTTGAAGCAGGAAAAGACATGTTTATATTTTCTTTAATGATGAACTGTCTTGCGATTGGTATGCGTAAAATAAAGGTGCATGAAAATTTATCTCACACACACACACATATTTCCAAAAATGTGATACTAGCAATTCACAAGGGTGTGGTTGATAGAAATTTTAAGCTTTTCAATATTTACCTAATCAGTGCATATCTCTGGCTGTCTATAAAATTAGATTAGTAATTCCACATCATCAGCTTTTCCTATAGCCGTTCAGGGTTTTCAGTATGTGTATTCTAGGACTCGCAAGATAACTTTCACATCAGTTTATCTGCTTCATAGACTCTTCTTCTAATACTTCATAAAAGGGCAGAAAGATCACTCTCCAGTACACAGATTATTTGCATCCCCTCTAATCATTCCTGGAAAGCTCCTGAGACTTGCTCTTGAATTTAGCTAAATGGAAAACCTCCACTTGAACAGCTCATTCAGAGAGATGAAATTCTGCCTACGACATGATTGAACACATTCCCAATCAAAAAGTAGCAATCACTGAATACATCAATGAACAATGACATTGAGGAGGGCATTGTTCTTCATTCTGTCCAATAGACCATGGCAAAACACCTCTTTCATATCAGAGCTTGCTACTGAATGAGTCAGCATTAGAAAAGCATCTGGTCTTGGACTCTTTTTTCCGTACTTTTAAAAAATGATTGAAAAAACCCAAACCTCGGCAGTGTTCTGCCTTAGAAGTAGAAATGGGATTTAAAACTAATTTGCATTTTACATGGCATTTCCTTTCTTTAAATGTTGGGACTGATCACCCTGTAGCCATATCATTAGGTATCTCTTCAGGTGGGACCACAGAAGTTTGACACGACATCGTAAATACTTTAGCAGGGAGAAGGCTTCTCTCGCATGTATTTAGATCCATAGAATGAATAAACAAACAAACAAACAAACAAATAAATGCTTGGGTAGAGCTTTTAGAGACATTCTTAGGACTGTTCTTTGCTAAAAATTTGCCATAGTTATATGTATCAGGATCCAGGGGTCTGAAAAAGGCAAATTGTAACAGTTGGTAACTGCGGATGAAGGGGAATTAGAATCAAGCAACGCAAGATCCTTACCTTGATATTGTCCTAGCTTTGAGATACAGCAAATGCTAAGATTGTCAGGAGCTGGAATATGGGATACATGCTGAAAGGCTGACAGAACTGGGTCTGTTCAAACAAAGATGACTTCAAGGGGACCCTATTGCTCTCTGCAACTACTTAATGGCAGGGCACAGACTTTTCTCAGATGTGCACAGAGAAGCTTTTCAGAGTGGAAAGACAAGAGGAAATGAACACAAGTTGGTACACATAGAAAATTCTAATTCAATACAATTTATTTTTTTTTTAAATATATATGTGTTCATAACTGGAACAGGTCACCCAGACAGTCTGGGGAATCTCTACCCTTGGAGATACTCAAAATTTGATCAGACAAGGCACTGAGCAACTCTGTTCTAATTAACACTACTTTAAGTGGGACGTTGGATGAGGTGATCTCTGGACATCTCTTCCTAGCTGATGTTTCTCTGTCTGGCTTTCAAATTTACTTCATTTTACTCAAATTTGATGTCCCCTCAGTTTTACCACTGAGCACAGTTCAAGTCAGAAAAAAGATGGATAGTATTAAGATTATGATCAGAGAATAATTTATACAGAAGGAATGAATACTCTGCATTTGTTAGTTCTCGATCTGCCTCGTTTCAGGTAATTGATAGGCACTGCATCTTGCTCTGGAGTCTTGGCATGGGTATGGGGAGACATTTGAAATTAGAAACTTGTCTGGCTAACTCTATTCAGTAGCTTTCTGCTATAGTATTTCCCACTATGCAGGATGCTGGAATAATAATGTCTCTTTTCCATATCTCAAATAGCATTTTCTGACACTAAGGGATCCTTAACAGAGTTACAGCACTGTGTGTTTCTTGGCATTCTACACAGAGAAGACAATAAGCACTAAATTGCAAAAAGCTGTCTTGAATACCTAAGCTTTCTGTAACCACAAGTTACTATCTCGAAAGCATAGGAAAACATGATGTATTAGCATTACACTATTAGCAGCTCTCATATTTAGGATTGACTCGAAACATAATGAAGAGGTTAAATCCCCCTACTGAAATCTACTACTTTTATTCTAATTTTCTAGTCCGGTAAACTGGAATTGGAGGCAGTTTAGCTCCAATGCAATAATATCAATTTATAAAAAAACATTAAAAAATTGTTTTCACTTTTTCTCTGCAGCCTACTTTTTTCTTGGCTGAATAACTTGCTACACATGAATTATGCAGCTCTCATTGGCATATGGAAGGAGGCAATAGCTACCAAAGGATTTAATACTTCTGGTGTTATGGGTAAAGTACAATTTTAAGGTTTTTTCCTCTTTCTTAAAGAGGGGAAGAAGAAGAAAAAACAAGAGAAAAGAATAGCCACCATCTCAGTTTAGTGTAAAGCATGATCATCTAATTTCCTTCAGTATGGTTTAAAAAAAAAATTAAAAACTTCAAACGACAAAAACTTTCTTTTCTCCAAGTAACAGAGGGGAAGTAAAAAATCATAAAAACCTGAGAGGGAAAAAAAAAAGAAAAAAGATAAGAAATGAAAATTGCATGAAAATAAAAGTGTTTTGCATCATATTCCGGAACACATCTTCACCTATATAAATTATAGCCACTGCAGTGAAGTCAATGAAGCTACTTCAAGTTGACTTTACCAAAGGATCCAGCTCTCTCTTTTCGCTAGACTCTTTCCCCTCAGCTCACCTTAGGTCAAAGAATTGACAAATGATGTGGTCTAGAGAAACCTCAGCTATATCAAAAAGTCAGGGTCTGACCCACCAGTGAATTAGCTTGTGTTTATTGCTTTACTTGACATAACATTTTAAAGAATAATTTTGAGAATTAATTTCAATGACAATGTTAACTGACTTATTAAATTAATATACGCACTGCTGATGCATATTTCCGACATTGCATATGACATCTATTAAATATATATGTGTAGATATTACCCCTACGTTTTCTTATGAGACGATGTAATTGATCAAGTGGGAATATACTTAGTCATTTTCATGGCTTTTCTGGACATCTTAATCCTCATAGGTATAAATTAGAGTGGCAGATGTACTGGAGGTTTTCCAAGTTTGTCTTGTAAAATATGAGCTGCTCAGCAAAAGCTATGCTGCTGACTGCTTTTGCACAGAATATATAGTAGGGGGAAAAGACCCAAAAAACCCAGAAGCTTGAAACTAAGCATACGTGAGTCCACCTTCCCTGCTACTGTCCTCTCTCTCACACTCACATATACATATATTTGTATATATTACAGTCAAAGTTTTAGTGCCTTTACTTTATTTTGCTTTCCGCTAGCAAACCTCCAAAAATCATCTTAGGTGCAGAGTTAAAATAACTTGCCACATCATCCTTCCTCTGCTGTTTCTTCTCAGTCCTTCTTTTTCCTTTTCCCACCTTCACCTCTCCTTCTTGTTAAGTCTTCCCCTTTCTCATAACTCAGTAGTGTATGTTATATATAAGGATGCAATACTGCCCTGGAAAGTATGCTTGCAACACTGAATATTTTTAAAGCAAGCTGTCGGAGTGAACCTTTTTGTTTAGCTGAATCCTATGTTCAGGTTGCACATCTCAAAATGGAATTAAAATATGAAAAAGAAAATTATTAGCCCATAAATGTATAGTTTCAAAGTTTCCCACTGAAGTGTCCAATATTAATCTATTGCAATGATGCTGCATTACAGTTATGACTATTTACTGTGCATCTTTTACTGAAATATTTGAACAGTTGCTTTCACGCCAGTGACCCTACTTTTATCACTAACTGCTCACTAGTGTGAACAAAGGATTCAGAACTGAGTCACTAGTGGTTTGGCCAGCGCATGCAGATTCTTATAAGCAATCACACAGAACTGCAAATATATGAAGTGTCTTACTGTACTAGCAATGGAGTAATTTCCTTTATATCACAGAGAAAGACCTCACTGTCACTTAAATGAAACTTCTCTTTAATGCCAGTTAGTTTTCTTCCCCTCCCCATCAGTTTTCCTGCTCTGAGAATTAAGATGATTCACAATGTAGAAGGGGTGTAAGTAGTCACTGATCACTATTTGAACCTTTGGTAGGAAGAAAGGAGCGAGAGAGATAAAAACAGGAAAAAAAGAAAAAAGAAAACATAAGCCAGAACAAGTAAAACTTGTAAGCTTAGGATAAAAAAATAGGTAAAATGGAAACAGTGGTAACAATAGAAATGGACTTAGGAAAACCTGAGAACTAGATTGTTATTCTATCTCCTTGCAGAAGGGTAATTAAAGCCTCCCACGAAAATTTAAAAAAAAAAAAAAGCAAGAGTACTTGACTTAGAGAAGGTGTACTGTAAATGAAGGTCCTACTTCCACTGAGCTTTCCAACTTCATGTTAAATCCTTAAGTGCAACATTAGACTTGAAAGGGAGAAGAGGCATGGAGAAAACAAAAGAGCAGATAAATTGCATAGTGCCTCCACCACTATGTCCTAGTCCCTTTCTCAAAAGAGAAAGCTAGAGTTGCAGTAACGAAAGCCCTAGGTACAGAAAAAGAACCATTGCTTTGTAAAGCTGTGTGCTGATGGGTTAAGTTGCACCTTGACTCACACACCTATTTACATGTTATTTAAATATGTGTTCCGTAATTTTTCCTGGTGCAGTATTGTTGCTTGCATTTGAGGCGATCAATCAAAAATACAATAAAGAGTTTGCTGAAAGGGCAAGAAATAAACTTTCATAACAAAAGGTTGGTTATATATGATTTGTTGAGGTTAAGGTCCTAAGTGGCAATTCTGTTCTTGACCTTATATTCATTCCAGGTTCTATGTCTGTTGTTGTAATGAGTTGCCTTGCTGTTTCTTATACTCTGTGGCACGTCATTATCTTTTTCTGGATTTTTTTTCTGTCCTCACTTCACAATGCAGTAGGAGTCATTCCTTTAAATCAGACTGCAGCTGTCTGTTGCAAGTGAATTTGTAGCTTATGAAAATGTATTCAAAATCCACTACTTCCTGACAATAAACAGGAATGGGAATTGAGGGATTTTAAGAAACAGAAACGGGATTTCTTCTGGAATCATACAGGATAGACAGGTCATCTGAAAATAGCACAGAAATGCAAGACACAAAAACATTTTACATCTTTTGCACCTGAAAAGGTCTCTAATGAAAGCATTTGGGAAAAATAAGCATATCCCAGGCTAATGATACAGCATGAAAACTTATATGGTTCATTTCTTGAATTTCATTCATATGCAACTACGCTACATACATCCAGCTTTTGCACAAGGCACTGGAAGGCAGAAAAGTAGTATTCAGAAATAATTATGAGGCAATCAATTTAGAATTCTGAACAGAAAATTTAGAATTTTAATATTAGTCACTTACGTATGCATGTGCTGAAAGTGTAATTCCCAGAGAGGTTACAAAACTTCTACAAAGGCATAGGATACAAAATAGTATTTTCTTAAGGATATCAAACAGAAATACCACTACTCAGAGATGCAACTGCAAAATATGCCCCTGCGGTCAACAGAAAGTATGGATATAGGATATTTTAGTGGGAAATAATATCTTTATGTTGTTATGTACTAACATTATGACAAAACCCAAAGAATCATATCTTAATATGATATTAATGAAAAATAAAAAAATCATAAACTATCATAATGTAGCCATGCACAGAAGTGAACTGAAGTTAAACATATGCACACACTTCCATTCTCCCATTCAGTGTACTTGAGCTTGAGGTTCAACTGCAGTATAAGGTCTGAACACGTGCTATTTTGAAAACTTGCTAATATTTAAACAGGAAAAAGATAGAGAGAGGACAAGGTGTGAGCAAATGCTTGTCTCTGCCTTCCAGACATGCTAGTCAATGGTAATGAGAAAACGTAGGAGATTATTTGATTTTCTGGAGAGCAGCAAGATCACCTCTCCCTAGGAGGTAAAGTGGAATGCAGTTGCCACTTCTCTCCTGGACTGTCTCTTTAGTTGTGCGTGATTCAGGCAGGAGCATATTCAGCTTAGAGTTAGATGGACAAAGACACAGTCCTTCCTTAGCAACAAAAGAATGATGTGATAAAGAGCTCTAAAAATGCCAGCACATCTTGCCAATCACACGGATGGGAAATTGCTGATGAAACAATTTGCAAAATGTCTTCTTTATGGTTGAAACTGACTTTAACTGTCAGATTTTAAAATTGATACTAAGGGAAGATCTGCTTGGAAAGGCTGGACCATAGAATTCAAGTAGAAACCACATAGCAAAAGAGAAGGCCAGTTGGTTAGTATTCATGTATGCAGCTAGATTTCAACTACTACTCAGGTTCCGAGAAGAAGAGATGCCAGAACATTGAGGGAATCTTGGCATTTGAAATGTTTAAAACATTATGTTTATTTTCCTGTATGCCCAATCACAGAAAACTTTTCCAATGTACACATTCCATGCTCCATACACCTATCGCATACTCGCAAGCCAGTATGAACACTACGGTATTTAGTTTATTCTGTTCTGGTTTAAGTTCCCAAGAATTACACATGCCTAATGAAAAGCTATGATAACACTGTAACATAGCACAATTGAGGCACATTTGTGTATATGAACTTCAAACTACTATTCAATTCTGTATTCTGTTTCATAGAACTAAATTGGTCATAGAGTACAGATGAAGTGCAGAATAACATCACTTCACACAGATGCTCATGTTCTACCCAGAGGTCTGTGCACTAGATATAAGCAATATTGAACACACCTACCTCTTCATATTTGCAGGCCAAATGCAAGTTTGAAGTAACCAAAGTCAAATGAAGACTGAAATCAGATTATTTTGCTTTTTCAAAAAACATAACTTTTCCCAACTTTTCCAGTATTTCAGTAAATACCACAAAAGTAATAAATGTGCTTTGCTAGTTAGGTTTGATTGTTAATGACCCTGCATAAGACAGTAAAAAACTTCTTCAGAATACAGACTTGTGAGTTTGGGTGCTGAGCACATAACTATGTCTCCTCTGGGTCCATACCAAATAAAGTACATGTAACTGCCTTGGGGACACAAAACTGCTGACATAACAGCTGCCCATATTGCTGCCATAACTGGAGCTTATCTCTAGGAGGGATAGGAGCTAAAATTTACTGCCTGTGGCCAATAAACACTGCATGCTAGTAACCATAGGAAGAATTCATTTACTCAGTATTTGTTTAGGTCCAATAGCTGTACGTAAATTTCTTAATTAATTTGGTGGTAAAGACATTTATTTGCAAAAGGTCCCAAAAACAACAGTAAGCAAACCTACATTTTAATCATACGTAGTAGAAATTTTTTCTTCTGGTGAAAACTAGCTTAAGTTTAATTAATTTAAATCTTCAGGAGTTGTGGAGCCCAGTTGCTGATTTTGCAGCTCTCACATGTAACCCAATTTTGAAGAAATATCTAAAGCAGGGATTTCACCTGAATTACTGAGAGCAATTTGGCTTAGTTACTGCTAAAATGTTGCCATCACAGCCAGACTAGGTTGCTGGGTTTCCTTTTTACAGTGAAGGTTTTCAAATCATCATCTTAAATAGAGATTATAATGTCTCCAACTGTGTTAATTTAATGGTAAATTTAATCCTAAATATGCAGAGAAGTGCAGTTCTACAGGAAAAAAAAATCCCTAGAGACTTACCTCAGGTGTCTTTTAAAATATTATTATTTATCTTGTAAAAATTGCTCAAAAGTTAGTCTAAATGGACATACAGCTAAACAAATAAAGGCATAAATGTATGCCTGTATCAATCCACTACCCCAAACCCATACACTTATTATATGTTTTGGTGAAGGCAAATAGATTCATGTATTGAATGGTGTCAGTTTTTACCATACTATGTATTTCAAGAACTGGCTTTTTTGAGATACTGTTATTTTATATGCTGTTCCTACTGTCATGAAAAAAACATTCTGAATACGAATAAAGATAAAAACGTGCAACCTCATTAGCCATCTGACCCATGAAATTGTAATCATCACTAGTCTTGTAAAGCTAAATGAGTAAAATTTTTATTAATTTTCCATTCATTTTTGTGAACTGAGATACTGATATAATATTAAACAAAACAAGCACATGAGCATAGCACCAAGATGTAAAATACCAGTATCTGTTTCTTCTTCATCATGTACTCCTTGGAGCCAATCATCAGCTACTATTCTGTAGAAAACAGTCTCCTGTTACTGGAATTAACTTACAGCTGATGATTTTTAGACAATATTTATGCACTGTTTAAGTTCATGGTAATAAAGTCTCTTAAATGGCTTACTAAAGCAGTAAAGTAGACTAAAAGAAAGTTAAGCATCATCAGAGCAATATATTGGAAAGTTTGACCCTTCCTCTAACAGAATCTACCCTCCTCTGTGAAAATAGTAACCTCTTTACATCCCAAAAGACCACATTTTATTGAAAAATTGTTTTACTGGTTAAGTGAGCTGTAGTATTTATCTAAAATAATAAAATAATCATGTTTTATATATTGCATACACAGAAAACATTTGACAACAAACAGCAAGAAAGAACCATGAAAATAAATAAAGGAAAAGAGCCGAAATAATGGATACCTATTTCAGGAAGAAGTACAAAGCATAGTGGTTACAACTGTTTTCAAATAAGGGCACATTGTCTTGTACTAGAGAGTCAGTGGACAATCCTGCACTTACATGACAAATGCAACCCTCCTGACAAATTAACCAGATCCTGGTCCATGTTTTCTCTCATGGATTTCCCAAAATAGAGCTGGAAATAACATTCCCTATAAACTCCAAAGGTATGAATTGCAGTCCTGGAGGCAATACCTATACTCACTCAGCAGAAAGAAACACGCTGAAATAAGAAGAGCTATTGATCTTATCAAGATTATGTGAAGAAAAAGGGTCTAGATTCAGTGAGGACCTGAGACGAGGACAATAGGATATCAGCATCCAAGTGCAGGTTTTATTTCAGAGCAGAGTCTCCAGTGCAAAGGGTAAGAGAATCATCTGAATGAGCCTGAATTCAAGATAGGCTGGAATGGAGGTTAGAACCGAAGAAGAGGTGAGGTTGAAAACGGGATCTGAGGAACAGGAGCAGCTGAGTCGAGGAAAAGTTTTGTGGAATTGGGCAAAAGCTGAACGTGGAAGAGCTTCCCACGCGTATCTTTAGTACTGCTAACTTTGAGAACATGAAAATCCTAAAACTGTACAAAGCATAAAATATTTGTATATATGTTGAGGGTTTTTATTTACCTTTCTTGCCAGGGAGTTATTTCGCATAGTACAAGCTCAGGAGTTCTCCACTTCAGTGTAGATTGAGCTGTAGATAATCCAAGTTCATACTTCTTTAGAACATGCTGCATTCAAATCCCACACTAACAAATGTTTCTGAAAGACTGAAAAAAAATTTTGTTTGAAAATTCTGTACTTGGCATTTCTTCCTGAGAAAAACACGAAATAATAATAATTTCAAAATGTTCCTTTTTAAATAGGAAAAATACTAAAAATATTTAAGTTAAAAAGAAATACAAAACTCAAAATTACAGAATTTCATAGCCCTAGCAGTTCTAGTATTAGAGGTATATACTATATAGCATGGATTTCCGAAAAAGCAAACGTAGCCATGAAAACTACATCACGCATTCCCAAAATAACTCTATAAGTTAGTGGATGAAAGGTATAGAGTAATTTAGAATGATATACAGTACAGCGGACTTTAGTAAATCAAAGTGTGTGTCAAATAATCTCCCTTAAAAGAAATCATTCAGATTGATTTGTTCACGAGCACAGACTGAAAACTGACTAAGGGACTATAAACAAAGAGAGAATGATAAATGACAGATTATCAGTATTTAGGTACCCAGACACTATTGGACTGGTTTTATTGCTGGACTTCTTTTACCTCCTTTAGCCAAGACAGAAAATTGGATGAAAAAAATTATTAGATACAGAGGAGTCAGTTTTTGTATTCTGCTTACCTGGAGAGCCCTGTAACACATAACGTAACAAACAGCACTTCTACAAAACACTTAAAGAAATTAAAAGTATTTGTGAAGAGAGTTAAAAAATAAAAGGGAGTGTTTCTATAATGACATAATCTTCTTTGGAGAACTGAAGATGTAAACAGAACTCATTCTGATTTTACTACAGGTTTTCCACAGTGGATCAGTAGACTGGAGTAGTGGCAAATGAGAACACGTAAGCTCTTATTGCTTCACATAGACAAACCGATCACACACAACTTTGGAGACAAAAAAAGCTGTTTCACAGGGTACTAGACAGTAATTCTGTTATTTAGTCTGTCTTGAACCTGTTGTGTGTCCTTGGGCATTTATTTTCACTATGGCTCCTGGATAGAAATACAATGTTTTTAAATGAATGAGTATTCGGGACTTTTATGTCTAACTGTCCCTAGCTGAGAGTGGATAATATGAATAAGGGACCCCCTCAGCAGCGCGTTTTAATTAGAAGTGCTAGCATAAACATAACTCAGGTAAAATGAAATGCAGTTATGGCCACTAAAATGAAACTTGAAAAGTTCTGTACCTAAATTCATGTTCAGTTGTTGGCATGCTGGGGAAGAAGCGTTCATCGTACAGGAAGCACCTTGCTTAGCTACAAGCTGCACAAAAAGAAATACATGGACCTATGGAATGTGCGATGCAATTTGCTTTTGAGTCACACACCACTAAGCACCTATGAGATTTTCTTCGTGCGTTGTTCCCCCTGCCACCGTTGCAGCAAAATCTCAAGGCTGTCATGGAAGGATGTATGTCCTAAAGTGTGACAACCTATTCTGCCTTCATACTGGTTTGTCTCTACGGGATAGTCTGTCAGGAGCCCGGATTGATTATGAGGGGCTAAAGGCTGAGCTAAATCTGTAAATTAGGTGTGGCTAGCGGCTGAGCTAAATCTGTCAAATGCAATCCCCTAAAGTATTATGGTGGACTCCAAAGTAAAAAGCAAAGGTTAACTATCGAGTCATCATATGCTACAACATAGGACTGATTTGTAAGACGCACATTAACACCTGCAGTCATATAGTCAAGAACCTTATTTTTAATGAAAAAGCCAACTGTATGTATTCTGAGAGCTAACTGAAATACATCACTTGGAATTTTTCCAATATCATAATCTTAAAATTTCACACAATTTTTCCAGTGTGTATAATTTCTGTATTTGCACAGACATCTGTGCTTGCAATGTGGAGACGCTTCATTTTTAGGACCTTGGTAATAGTAAGATACTGCGATCCTCACCAGTAACACTGACTGAAGTGACAGTATACTACTTTACACCAACTAGACATATGGTTTTCTATGTTACCATGTTGTGTAATAACAAAAATTTTTAGAAATAGTTTATCTGAGGGGGTTTTTGTAACGAGCTATCCATAATTTTCAAATATTAATGTATTCAGTACTAAAATGTTGCATTTTAAGTGTGAAGTCAAACACCAGGGACCACGTTTGTTGTATTTCAGATAAATCTTTTCATTTCAATTTGCAACTAACAAAGTGAGCAGCAGTTTAAAAACGCAAAATAAACATCATGATAGTTCATAGACTATGGGATACAAACAGAATTAATTCTATTTCCAGTTGAAACAAACGAAGCACTATTAAGCTGTTCTTTTTCTTGTAAATGTTAGTTTTTTAAATGCATTAGAAAGAATATATTTTTCCCCAGTCCCTGCAATGTTGCATTAAATGTCTTGAAATACAAGCAACTTTTTAAAAGCCACTATTTGGCCTCAGCTGAGTATAATCAGTGAAATGCAAATTGATGTGTAAAAATTGCCTACAGTGCTTGATGTAAATTAAAATTACTCCTATAAATTCAATGTTCAAATTATCTGACAACTGCCGTTGTATTAATTTTGCTGCTGAATACATTAAACAACTGCAAATTCATTTTCTCACTAACATCACAATTACTTTAGATGCTGGTCAGGAAAAGCTACTAAATATACCAATAATCATTTAATATTTAAAGCCTGTTTAAAAGTAGCAGATTTATCTAAAGCGAGTGACCTTCCTAGTGTTGGTATCTGTCCCACAAATTTTTAAAAACCTTAAAGGCAAAACCTTCTGTAAAGTGAACAAGCTGTATTTAATTCCTAGAAAATATCAAGTTGGGCAAAAAGGAGTCTTTGCAGTTCCTTACAGGAGAGTCAGAATATTTCCAAACTGCATGTTAGGGTAGCCTCACAAAAACATACATGTACACTCATGCATATTAAAATGGATGCATGGTCAAGGCCATGTGGAGGAGGACTAGATATATAAAATGAGACACAGATCACAGAGGAGGACAGTAACAGAGTTAAAATTCAAGTCCCTGAACTCCTATACTAGTGTATGGGCTTCTAGACTAACCATTTTTTTCAAGACAGTTGCAAGGATTCTTGCAAATGAAATTAAAATCACTTCACCCTTTTTCTCCCCTTTTACTCTGAAACTTTCAGGAGATACCAGAAGTTCATACTAGTTCAGCCATGCTGCCCAAAACAGACATCTGTAAAACATTTATTGTATTTGAAGGCTATAGTTTTCAAAAATACACCTAGAAGGGCTAGCTATATTCCCAAGGTAATTTTGTCCCTCGCTAGTACTAATTCCATGGTTTTTCACTCCTCTTAGCAGCCTGTGTGTCAGGGTGCAGGACTGGGAGGTGCGGCCCTGCACGGGAGGGAGAGCCAGGAGCCAAGGGTGACAGCAAGGCAGGCAGGGCCGTGTCCCCACCAAAGGGGACACAGGGACACAGTCCCACAGCTCTTGAGTAAGGTGAGCAGGGCAGGCCCAGGGCCAGAAGCAGGTTCAGCCATGCTCTGGTGATGGCCAGGTAAGTCCATAGCGATGAGACACGAAGCTGGAGAAGTGCTAAGCAGAAGAGGCACTCTGACCAAGCAAGGGGACCCATCTAAGTGGTATCACCATCCCACCTTCTGTCCTAGCCGTTAAATCAGGTTTAATGTCAGGTTTCAAGCAAATATATCATGCTCCCAGACACTCAAATAACAGCTGGAGGCAAGATACATTCTCTTTCATTTTCTTTTAGCCACAGGGCATTTGAGAAAGAACTGTCAGTAGAAACATGTTAACTTATCACCAAAATTCTGTAAATAAAACATTTCAGTCAATTATAACAAAATATTTTACAGATTTTTTTCATGTACATTTGATTTTCCTAGTTTTCCTTATTCTAATTTTTTTCTAATTTTCTTGAAAACATCAGGACAAATTATTTTCAGGTTTTTCACTAACCCTAACAGTGTTTACATGCATATGAATATGCACAACAAGGATCTTCATTACTTTGCAATTTTCAACCTTTAGACTGGATTAGGTTTTATTTAAACCAACTCCAGAACTGCATTCCCTCTTTCTTTCTGTATCATACTGTGTTTTTCTCACTTGCATATAGGGTCAGAGATGGAGAAAGGCTTTAGGTGCAGAAACACTTTTGCAACTGAGATTACATGTAATGTTGAATCATTTCACAGAAGCATTCAGTTTGCCTGTTTCAATTATTATGTTCAACAAGTACCAAATTGCAAATGACTTTTTATGTTTAATATGTCAATGTAACTTTAGGGTATAGTTCAAGCATTCACTGCAGTGATTTCTCCAAACATTAACACCTTCTCTTATGTGTCTATTTCCAGCTAAATAAGAGAGAAAGCAGTTGCTGGAGGTATTTCACATGCACAGTCTTGCATCTCCTTCACAGCCTGGCTGAGAAAGTCTTGCCTTTAATTAAATAATTCATCCAGCTCACAAAAGATTTTAACACAAATTCTTCAGTCTTGACTGATTTCAGAAGTTTTATTGAAGCTGCAGAAAATTACAAAGTCAAGTCACATACCTAATTCACCACATTTTCCACCTTACTTCATTTTCATGCCACAATTTGTTTACAACAAGACAACCCTGTTTAAAGTGGAAAAAATATTTCTATATTCACTGTAGGAAGTCAGTGATAAGCAGAAAAATAGGTATTAAATTCTCTTTTTCCCAGGTTATATCGCTGAATATCACCAAAATACTTACCTTTCCAAACTGCAAGTCCTCTCCCTTGGACTTTTGTAAATGTTTATAGGGTGATGTGATTACCTTTGCCTCTGCTCTCTTACCAATCTCTTCTGCCAGCTGAGTTCTTAAATGCCAGAGGAAACAAAAAAAATCTCTTTCTGTCCTGCCACCAGCAAATCACTTTCATCCCTTGTTATCTCAGAGTAACCAACTTCAAGGCATATTTGTTGTAACTTTCAGTATTGACTTTCTCCTCCCTCCTTTGTCACTGTTATCACACACACACACAAAATAATTTTGAAAGGTTGTAAGCACCAAGGACAATCTCTTTCCTAATTGTTGGGAGGGAAAAGCAACTTTTTTGTTATTCAAGCTTGTTCCTATAAACCTTGGCAGATTGGTTCTCAGACTTTTAGCTACTGCTAAGGTTTTTAAGACCCCTGTAGCCTGTGGCTGCAACCTTCTAAATTCCCACACGCCAAGCTCTCTGCTGGCACAATTCCCTTGATTTCTCTGGATTTAGCTTGGGAACAAATTTGCCCCTCTGTGTCTCTGTACCATACTGAAACTATTTTAAGAGGCTAGAGCATATAGATAAACCTGCCAGGATTTCATAACTGGACATAATCTGGGGAGACGTGATGTTATATGATGGAAGAATCTGCACCTGAAACGGCAGAAGCAATGCTGGCCCGGTGAAAGTTGGTAGTGTCAAGTATTCAGAGTTCAATGGTTAAAGCTTGTTTCCTTACTCAGTATGATGGAAATAGCAGAGAAATTTTGAACAAATATTTAGCCATTTTCCATTTTCCACAAAGAAGAGTTCAATTACATAGGAATGTCTCTAATTTCAGTTGTTACTCTGAAGTTTCTTTAAAAATGGTGTGCTATTCTTTTCTATTTCTAGTCTTTAAAAAGTTTTTCAGCCTAATTTAACAATGCAAGTACTCAAAACAAGCAATTAGCTAGTCATTAGTTACTGTAAATCAACATGGACCTTCTGAAGACAGTGAAATGATATCATTTAGGTAACACTACTGATTTCTCCTTACCTTTTTTTTTTTACACTTGAGATTTTTAGGAAATTCTCTCATGATGTTGGAAAATAAATTTATATATATTTAATTTTCCCTTCTTTGACACCAGATTTCCATTCCAATAGTGGAAATTGGAAAAAGATAATACACATTTCAGTATTTTGTCTGGGTTTTTTGTCAAAAACACACAAGCCATATTTATCTTCTAAACATCAAGGCAGATTTTAAATGTGTTGTAATATATAATTAATTTTTTAGGGAGGAACGAATTAGTAATGATCCTTCCTAATGAAATGTGCTGTAATTTCAGTTAGATTTTAAATGGGGCATGACTCACATTTGAAAGGACCATTGCATAAATGCCTGTTAGTTGCAGTTTAATGAGTTAATTCCCAACTCATATTTTTTCTGTCTCTTTCTACATGGTTCATGCAAACTTACACAGTAGAAGGGAGCAACTTGGTTTCTTCAGATTAGGATGAACCACTATAAAATGAAATTATTGAGCATTGTAAACTACAGGGCATTTCTTGCTAGTCCTTGCCTGTAACTGAACAGCAAATGAAAATTAGAACACAAAAGTGGCAGAATCGCAGAACTTACCAGTTGCTACCCAAAAATAATTACATTGTTATCATGGTAGTGGTAAAGTGCTAGTCTTCATTGCTAATAATTCTCATAGGGCCCCTATCTTTACAGGGACCATTGCCTTTAAGTCATTAATGTATAATAGATTTGCAGTGGTGAGTAAACAGGATCGATCCTGTTCTGCCTCCTACCTTACCCTTTCCACTAAAGAGGCAAAACTGCCTGTGTTTAATGGCTTTCCTCTTCTAGCGGCAGAGAAAGAACTTTGCATCTCAGTTAATTACTGTGTGCCTTGGTTTACTTAATTTGCAAAGCATGAGGTCTTGCTGAAGAAAACGAGAATTGGAATACGTGTCCGAAGTACTTTGCTAAACAGAGTTGGACTTCAGCATATGTGTGTTTACTTGAATTGTATCTCTCCTACTACATCCCTGTAAGGCATTCACTCCGCAGTATAACTCCACAAAGTCCACGTGCCAATTTTCACGTCTATGAGTCACAAACACGTCTTATCTCACACAGATTGCACAGGAGGGATGTCACCCGTGTTTATATATGTAGATATGGGCAGTGACTTATCACTGAACTTGGAGCTGTCTCCAGTAAAAAAAAAAAGTATCTCCTAGCTAAGAGAGCAGTAAGAAAATGGCAGATAAAGCAGATCCCTAGTGTGGATAAGGTATTTCCATTACAGCAATGTTTCTGAGGCACAATACACATTCTTTCTATACTTCTAATTTATTGCTATTATTACTTCTTATTCTTTACTGAATTTTAAAACAGTAACAAAAGGAAATTGAAAAGTTCATGACAGCAAAATCAAGCCTTAAGTGTATTCATCACACAAACAGCTTTATCCCTTGGTATTTTATGCTCCAATTCAAACAACACATCTGTTCATAATTGCATGCATGACTCGGTAAGATTACTACAGGCTATAAATTTATCTCTGTGAGTACTGGAAATGTTATAGGAAGACAAGGATAAAGCATTTGCAATGGGAAAACCTTTTAAATAGCATATATAAAACATAATTTCAGACTTTAGAATACATCTTAACATGTTTTTTTCTAATTCAAAGCCAAGGTATTTCCATACCTAAGTCTGTTTTTATTGATGGTCTATCACACAATTACTCTAGAGAAAAAAGCCACTTTTTTAAAATCTTGGAACTTCAATCTCCAAGTAATCAGGATTTAGATAATCACCATAAATCCCAGTTTTCATGATGATATACGTCCAAATTCCCCTGGAGTAACTCTGGTCCTTTATTGGACCTACTACTAGGTCCAGCACTAAAAAAAATCACTTTTAACATGTACATCTCAGGTCTAGCACTTCAAAGTTTATTCTGTCTCACCTTAAAGCCGAGCAATATTTTTTTTTTTATTCTATAATACTGAAATATTGATTAATTTATAGCTCTTCCATCAGTGCTCTATAAAATCTTCCTTCCCATTAAAACTACATACTTCTCCTAGCTTCCAGTGGCATCAATATGTGAACGGCAGCTGTCCCACCTTGTACTCTTTCAATATCCTGAAGAAAAAGATGGGAAGTCTCTTCAGGAAACTGAGCTTGAAGATTGTGCCTATCACAAGAAAGGAAAAATACCAATAATTTTCAGCAAGGGCTCTGTCTTGACCCAAGAGCTCAATATTGTGAAGCTTCATTGCATTTATCATTCTCTTCTCCATTACAGATCTAGTAAGCTTATATTAATGCACAAAGAGAAATTCACAGAGCTCATTTATTTATTGACATAATTTTTAGGAGTGTAACATAACTATTTTATGTTAGGGCAATGCTGTTAGTTAATGTAATATTAAGCATATCTGCCAGTGTCTCTCTCACACACATACACAAAAAGCCGTACTGTAAAAACATGATGTGAATTTTTTTTCACTTTTTCAAGTGCTTTGGAGTGTATATTTTTCCACATCATACCTCTAATACGTCTTCCATCATAAAGAACTTCCTGGCTGAACTTGTTACCCATGATGTGGCACAATATAAAGTTATTTGAACAGAATGAAAAATGAGACCTTCTGACCTTTGTTTTATATCTGTATGTTGCCTTCAAGTCTTTTATAGGAGTATTTAGATTGAGTGAGATCCCTTTCTCCTTATGCAACACTTGTGCTCACAGCTTCACTTACTGCAGTGATATTCTTGCATGTAATAGACTGTAAAGAACCCCAAACTTGTATCCATTACCATTTCCATTTCCTGATGATGAGTCCAGATCCAATCAATTTTAACTTGACATTACAACGAACCAGGGGGTATCCAAACACCTTTTCCCAGTTTTACAGGACCAATTGAATGTGCTGAACTAAACAATGATACCCACCATCATTTAGCATTAGACTGACTTACACATCCACATGAAGTAACAAATGAGAGGTCCCAACACTCTTATTTCCCTGTTTACTTTTCCCAGTAGGCGAATAGGAAGTCAAGCCAATTGAAAACGATCTTGCTAAATCTAAACTAAAAAAGAAAAATTATCTTGGAAAGAACTGGAAAAAAGAAAGGTCTTAAATTTACACAGCACACATTAATGAACAAGAATAAAGACATTTGTAAAAGGATTTTTCATGGAAATCACTGTTTTCTGAAAAATTTTGTCAGGCCCTGTTGGGCAGCTCAAGGTAAAAGATTGACTCCCTCCAAGAAGAATTAGAATTCTATCTATACCTTATTCTGTTTCCTTATAAGAGAGTGGAATTACAAAAAAATTAAAGCTAAAAATTAGCTTAGGAATCCTACAGAGATCAGAGGTTTTGTTTTGTTTTTAAAGGAATTTAATTATAAAACTGAAAAATTTGCAGAAAACTTGAAAAGTTTGGCAGCCTAATAAAACATTTCCATTCAGGACTGGAGTTTTTATGTCCTTGAAAATGCTTTTGTAATGAGATAGATAGTTTTTCCATTTGAGTAGCAGTATCTGCCCTTTCACTTAGCTTTGTCAAGGATTTTTTTTCAATCTCAAACACTGTACCAGTCAATAGCTGTTCAATAATATACATGATTACTGCAGCATGTACAACGTTTGTTGCCTTCTAAAGTAATAGAGAGTAAATGTAAGGAGAGATTTTTTAACCCCTTTTGGACACTGTTCCATGAAGACTTTGTCAACCTTTTTGAGCTATTTTGTATATTTTAATTGGTAAAGCTCAAATATCTAAACATGCAAATGACATTTTTCTAATTTCTTAAAATATCAACAGAGTTACATCACTGAGTTGCGGAACATATCAAGCAGTCATGAATAAATCTGAAAAAATCAAATTGCCTCTGTACAACTTATTTATCATAAGAAATCATTGCTTTTAAATAGATTAGGGCCATTTCACAATTATATGAGAGAATAATTTCTACAGCTAATAATAGTGCTTCTCAGGAGACCAACTGTCTGATTCTGTAACTTGAAGATCCCAGAACTCTTCATAAAACATGCCTTAGCTTTATAACTCTCTGAGATCAGTAATGTTAGTCCTTTCATTTAAACATTTGCATTCCCAGGCTTGAAGTCAACCATTTGCTTGATCTGATTTGGATCCATTACCTTCATTTTACCAATTGCAAGCAGGAACACAGGAAAGCTAAACAGTCTCTATAAAGCCATTCTGTACCAGAGAAAGAAGCTGAATTCAAGACATTGAATTCCAGGACTCCTGGAATTCCTTCACTTCTAGTTATTAAGAAGGAAATAAGACTCTTTAAGCTTTTTCCTTCTCTTAGACACTTTGTGCATTGCCTTCCTCAGGTGCAGAGCCTATAAAAGAATGAAATACAAGGTACTCCAAATAGTTTATCTAAAATGAATACTACATCAATGCTAAAGTTGTCATATAATCTTGTACACCTTCAGTCTAAAAGTTTAGGCTGCAATAATGTCTCTAAGATGCCTGTAAATACAAATGGATACTATCTAGAAGTCAATGAAGCCGTTGAACTGAAAGGGTAACCTTCAAGATTGGATCAATGTATCATGCGGTGTTAGAAACATGATCGTTGTTGCCTTCCTGTCTGATACAGGCCTGTATTAATCAGAAACAGGAAAACAAACGAGCAAGTATTTATTAGCACAGAATCTTTTTCAAGGAAAAAAAAAAAAATCCACTTTTGTTTAAACACTTATTTTTAAGCAGCAGTAATAGAAGTGGACACCAGGCTTACAAAAAGTGCCTGATTCTACACACACTCCCACAAATGTTTCAAAGGGCTTAGCTGTCTTTCAAGTAATTAATATTATGGGAAATCCAAAGAGGTAGAAGCTGAGTTATGAAAACAAAGCAATGGCTGAAGAATATATTCTGCTCTTAATGTGAACATTTTACATCTTAAGGGTGTTGTGCATCCTAGGCCATATACCATGAAACAAAATTAACACCTGCCAGAGTCAATGAGACCATTTCTTCCAACATGGATGAACTTTCGTTTAGGCTATATTTTTAGTCCAGAGTGTGACAATGGATAAAAATACAAGAGACTATTCAGATATCTACTGTCTCTTCCCGCTTTTATCAGTACTCTATTGTATGGCCTTAGGCAACTCCTACCCTCATTACGCTTTAGTTTCCCCAACATGTAAATATTTCTTTGACTGGGGAATGTAAGGCACAACAAAACCACAAATAAGTTTAGAGGCTTGTGCGACAACTTCCCTTTGAACTGGGTTATTTGCAGATAACACTACCATAGATAGTGATCAAAGGATGAGTATTTCAAATTTTCAATGTTGAATAAGAACTAGCTTGCAAATAAAATCCTTGTTATCCATTAAGCATCTCTCGCAGATACGGTCAATTTATGAGGTTGCTGAGTCTACATTCCACTCCAGTATCTCCCTCTCAGACTCTAAAAATACATTTAACTCCCAGACATGCCATAAATAATCCACAAAACCATCTTCACAGCATTGGTAACATCGTTAATTAAACATTAATTTCTAACTGAGTAGAAAACAACTAAACCAGTAGTAAAGATGCACCTAATGAAGCAGAACTCTTCATGATATTATTAAATTGCTGTCCTTAAAGTCATATACCTATATAAACATTTTTATCTTCTTATATAGAATGTGAGAGCAAATAAGAAAGCAAGATTTTACACATTCATATTTTAGTGGTGTTCTAAGTAGAACTTAAAAAACCTCAACAACAAAAAGCCTGTTTTCTTTATTATATATGCTGTTAAAAATACCCAACCTTTGCTAATGGATATAGCCACATTTATCCTACACAAGGAAGCTCTAATAGAGAGGCAGTAAAAAAACAACTGTGCAAATATTCTTGTCAGAAGCTGGGTAGCCATTTGTGCAAACACATAATATACTTCCCTTCTAGGTAGGCAAAAATGGTCCTTAAGTATTTAGAGGTCATGAAAACTACATGTAAACACCTGACACACAAAAAACCCACAATCAACCAACCAACCAACCAACCAACAGCCCAGAAAACAAAACCAACACCAAGAAACCAAAACTTACACATTACAGTTTCCTGACTGAACAAGCAACATAGTTCCTTAACGTCATAGCTTCTTGAGGTCTTGACCATTTAAGGAAAAAAGAGATTCCTTTCTTAAAATGACTGCTGCTTTGCTCAACATCTTGTTACTTGGATCATTTTCAGTAGGCGTATCACAGATAAGCTGAAGGCTGATGATTCCTAGTTTGTGTTCAAATTGCCTGATACAAGATACAAAATTGAATTTAAAAAAATTTTAAATTTGAATTTAAAAAAATATTTCCAAAGAAACCACAGGAAAAAGGACAATTTAAAAAGAATGCATGCATATAATACTGCTTTTAAAATAATATAAATTTCTGAAATGTTTTACTAAACCTAGCAAATTTCTTTCCTTCAGAAAATTGTATTTAAATCTGGAAGCCATAAGCTGAATAACAATCTTTGTTTTTCAGACATAGGAAGAGGAAAATTTGATGCCCACAAATCCTATGCCAAATATAATAAATATGACCCATGTTAACACCAACTATTTTCTAGTTAGAAGAAAGATACTGCTAAATCTTTGTAAAGATAGTTGCATTCTGCTTCCCATAACATTTTCCATGATTTCAAGGTAATCCTGTTAGATAGGCATAACTGAGGGTAGAATTTTAACCGTTAGTCTCAATTTAGTTAGATTTACCATAGGTAAAGAACTCTCTCCTTACTTACTGTGAAACCCACACATCAAATAAGATTGTCTACTCTAGATACCAAGCACTAATCATGGAGATGTAATTAATCTTGGTTTTGGTGTCTGTCAATTCCCTTTATATATGGTTATACCTGTATTTAAGAACCTTTCAATGTATCACTGAAGCACATGAAATATTTTACTCCTTTTCCTCTTCAGTGACAATAAACTGTACTTAATTCATGGATAAAGACCATTTTACTATCTTTTGTTCTTTGTAAAACTCAGACAAAGGCTGATAATCACATGTACTAGTTTCTGTATGAGCCCTCCAGCATCCCTTTTCCCTTCTGGGTTGGTTGGTTGTTTTTTTTCCCGTAGTACAAATGTGTTAAAAATACACCAGTGCATGGAAAGCCTCAAAGAGACATGCACTTTTATTCAGATAAGCAACATAGGAAAAAAACCTCCGCAGGCATCTTCAGGGAGAATTACAGAAATCCTGATACTCAAAAGTGCTGGATACTGGCCAGTCCAACTAGAGTCAGCTGAAGTCTGTATACACTTGAGAACCATGCAAACACCTCCCTGTTCCTGCTGTCGCTACCACCCATTCTCATCATCTTTGCAAATGGCATAGAAATGCAAAAAAAAAAAAAAATTAGTCAATTACCAGAGTGGAAGTTTAAATGGATGCATTGACATGTGCAAATGGACAACTTTTAAATTGGGATTGATCTCTCCTATATGTCCATGTGCCCTCACAGGACCAGCGCTAATGCACTGTTAACAAGTGTTCCATCATCTGATTTTAAGCTCACTGAGAAACTGGATTAAAGATTCAAGCATGAGTCCTGACTCTGGACATCCTTCTATGCAAATGTAACAAAATCGTTCAGGACTCAAGCATTGCAGGTGGTTAATTTCCTTAACTTGTTTGTCTCGTTATAAATGTTTTTATTATTATTTTTTGGTTTTATTGTTGTCCCGACCTGCTTTTCTGACACGTCTTCCTGTACTAGTCTTTAAAAGTAGAAAGAACTCTTCATCTTAGGAAAGGGTCTGCTTGCATCCACAAAACGAATCAATGAGAACGAATCAATGAGAACTTTTGTATTATTGTTATTCTACTATAAATAACAACTAAAACCTTTGTGAATCACAATAGCTGAAAATAGCAGTGAGGTTTGAAACAAAATAACAGGTGCTTTGTAAGAGCTCTGTTCTATTCAGCTGTCTTTCACATGTGTACATAGGCAGCAGCATTCACTTGCTTTGGCATTGAAGAGCTGAGTGGATAGACAAACACAACAGATGCTAGTAGAAAGTTTACTGTCAAAGCAATATTTCACAAAAAAATATTAAGGTCTATACTAAAGATGTCCAAATTTGTAAGTGCCAAGGTCAAAAAAAACCCAACCAACCAACAAAACCTCACAACAACCATGCAGTTAATCAATGACAGAAATCAACTTTGTCACTTCAAGTGTCAATTACATCAAAAATATCTGCTAGCACTGAAAAAAATCTGCTGCTGCAGAAACATACTTAATGTGATTAGATTTAAGTGTGGAGATACATACTGAGCAAGGCAGACATAGAACACAAGCTCAAAACCTAGGGGTCATATTTTGACAAAAAGAGCTGAATAATTCCAAAACTTTAGCTTTGCAAACACTGAAATGAACCTGATCTCAGAACATTTCTTGGGGTTAGGACACACAGTCCTTCTGAATAAGAAGCTTTTGGCAGATTCAGTCTGGGAGAACAACTCTTCTGGTTTTTTAATCTCTCCCTGTACACATAAGATCAATTATACATAGCCCTTTGTGTGCAAGCCTCTTTTGCTGCAAGAAAAGCTCCATTGTGGCTGCCAATTTACTCTTAACTTACCTACCCATTCAGCACAGCACAAGATGGCAGCTTCAAGCAGCCAGATCTCTCTCTTTTTCTGTCACCAAGAGAAAGCAGAACCTCTCCTGCAGAAAGATACTGGTGTACAGCATTGCTCTGAGCCATCGAAGCAAATCATTTCAGCCAAAGAAACAAAGCTCTTAAATGTAGCAACAAACAACATTTCACAGAGAGAGGAAACTGGCTGAGAACAACAATGTGAGCATTTGAGATGGTGCCAGCTTATGCAGCAGAGAAAAAAGACAAAAATTCATCCAACAACCCTAGGAAAAGATGTGAGAATAAAGGATAGAATGCGGGAAAGGTGCCCTAAATAGGATGAAACTGAGAGGCTTAACTTGAATGTGAAAAAGCAACATGGTATAAAAGCTGGTAATTCATGCTAATGTAAAGAACGCATGAAACATAAAGCAAACTGATGCAAGCGGGTTTTTCTCAAAATACTACTTACTGTCATGGTTTGGGCTGGATTGGCCCAATGAGGTGGAATGACAGAGGTTCTCTCTCCTGCCTCACTTCAAACTGGGGCAGGAGAGATAGAAAAAGAGAAACTTAGGAGTTTAGAAGGAACTAAACTACTTTAATGCAATATTAATAATAAAATAAAAAGAAAATAATGAAATGTATACAACCACATCACCAGCAGGCACTGGAGAAGTCCCAGACTGGACTCAGTGATGGACAGCAACTGGATTCCAGATCTGGATTCAGGATTGGGATCAAAGGCAGACAAACAGAGTCCTCCTCAGACACCGACCATTGAAGAAAGAGGGCTGACCCTTTGGTCCCTCAGCTTTTATACTGAGTGTGAGGCAGATGGGATGGAATATCCTCTTGGTCAGTTTTGGGTCACCTGTCCTGTCCACTCCTCCCTGCAGGTGTGACCCCTCTACGCTTTTCCTCTTTTGGCCCTCCAAGGGGACAAATAACAAAGTTGCCTGGCTTTGGTTGTTATAGCAATAAGCATAAGCAAGAGCTTCTCTGCATCCTATTGCTTGGCACCAACTATAAACGTTGGTCTTGCTGCTCTGAGAGCGAACAGTTTTCTGCACAATATGCTGGTAATTTCAGCAGTTAAAAGAAGCCCAGCTAAAAAGTGAAGTTAGTGAACAAAATTGGTCCTGTTTTACCTCAAACCAGGAACCAGGACATGTAGTAATGTTACTTATAAACTGACAAGTAGCCTTGTATTAATGTTTAATTCTGAGTAGAGCAACTGTTTTCCTAAATAAAGGTATTTGCCTCTACAAGGCTCTGTTCATGGGTACGCTTTATTTTCAAACTTCTTTTGATGTGTATGTTTTTTGATGAGCAATTCAATCTACATGGAAGCTCCTCATTTTCTATATTGTTCTAGCATCGGAAATACTGTTTCAAAATGAATCCTTGTAGTATAAGTTCCCAGTAAAGATAAGAATACATATTTGCTAATTTTGCGCAGCCAATACCACAGGCAAAAAAATCTGCTCAGACAGCAGACTAAAGCACCTACTCTGTTTTCATTGTCTCATAATATATTCCTTCCAGGCAGAAGGGAGCTCAGAAATTCTTCTTGATTCTCGTCTGACATTTGAATCATATGTTTTTGCACTAATTAAATCACCCCACGTATCAATGACTTCATCACATAGCCACATTACCCCTGTGTGCTGATGACGCATTTCTTATTCATGCATTTTTTTTCTTCTCACTTTATCTTTTTTAATCACGGATTTTCTGAACATATAGTTAACAGACTTCTTCTAGTGTTGTTCCTTTCAAGAATATTTGAACTGGCCAAAGTAGTGCAACTTTGATTCCTGGTTACTCATTACAATTATTACTCCACAACTACTTTCATTTAATTCACTTTCCCCTTTAATATGTTTGTGTTAAAGACCTATTCTAGTCAGGCAATACTTACAAACTAAAAAGCACAAGATTACTTTAGCTGATGCTATTCTTTAGTATTCTACAGTCAGGCTGCTTACTTTCATCAAGTGTAGATTTCACTGTTGATATCTAAAAAAGTCATGGTGGGTGGAGGGTTTGGAGACAATTAGAACCATCTCACTGAAAGTCTCTTTACTGCTCTGATAAAGCTAGCATTCTGATATATTTTTCTTGGAGCCTTTAAATAAAAAAACCCAAAAGGATGTTAAAAACTTCCATCAAAATCGGATGGCTTCAGGTATACCTTAAAGATAAAACTGACAGCGTTCTGTCAAGGAATAACTTATATTTCACACACACTCCCACTCTTGGTAGCCAAAACAGAGAATCATGACTCTAATCTTATTTATATGCAAAAGTGCATTATACATTCAAGAAAGGTTTTTGGTAAAATGAATCCAAACTACCGTATAGTTTCAAAGTATGTTAGTTTGGGTTATTGCCACCTATTCTGAACACTGTATGCAACCTGAATAACTAACATAGATTTGTGTGTATAATTAATACAAAATTAATAATGGCATGCCTACATTTCAGTGACATGGTCTTGCTTTTCCTTTGTTGTATGTTTATTGTTTCTTCACACAGGAAAGTAATTTCACACAAAAAAGTTAATTACAGGACCATTATAAAAAGCATAATTTTGTATCTTTTTTATAGTTATTTTTATCCCCTCTTAGCAACAATTTGGGTAGCATTATTCTTACATTGATATCACCATGTGTCAGATCTTGCTGCGATCACATGGATCACAGTTGTCTCCTCTCTTCATCGAGGTCATAGATTTATTTGTTCCAGGCAGCGGCAGCCAGGTTTGAGAAGTTCTGTTTCAAGATATTTTCTGTTAAGGAAAAGAGACATACATTTCTTTCAATAGTGTAAAAACCACTCTAGCAGCACAGAGTCAATTCTCTCTCTCTCTCTCATTTAGGAATTTCTACCCACTGGATGCTCACAGATCCAAATCAGAAATACTTCTAAAACCAACACAACTAATAAACATTTCTGCAATGTCCAAGAGCTTATTTACTATACAAATAGGAAATAAAATCTATGTTGGTTATAGAAAGGCTGGCCTACTGAAATGTAAGTTGTACTCTTAATGTTTCCAGTAAACATAAGCTGGTCTCTGAACAATCTTTTTTCATTGCATGAATAAATATTTCTCTGCCTTTCACTGTGAAGCAAGAGTAACTTAACTAAAACATGTGCAACAATGTCTTTGTATCATTACTAGAAGCAAATGAGAGGACTAGAAAAATTTTATTTCAGTTTGCATCGTCTCCCTTTCCTTCAGGCTTACTTTCTTTTCCCTGGATCTAATACAGGGCAATGAGGTTGCTGGCAAACTCTGAACGTATACAAAAATAACACAGTTAGACACCTCTTTCAAATTTCCTGAGCCAGAAGCATTATGAAGAAAGTTGCAGGACTTTCTTACAGCTCCCAAGCCAGTAAGTATACAGAGAGAAGAAATACGAAAATGTATTGTTTAAAAGGCAGTACAAAGGATGAACTTAACAAAACAAAAGAGAATCTCTCAGGCATCATAGGAAACTTGATGAGCTGGAGTTCTAACATTGCCAAGGACATCCATACCTGTTGCTCTTAGACACAAATTAACACGGACACTGAAATCAAAACTAAACAGATTAAAAGAAAACAAAGAAACCCATGCCAAATTAAAAAAGAAAAAAACCAAAACCACAACAAACAGTCAATCTTAAAACAAAGGATTAGAGAGAAAAACTTAACTGCAATCTCAGTCAGTGCTGAGGAAAACCATTATTAATTACAAACCATGTCTCGTGACATCCCTAGCCTTGTTGGAACAAATCTGTATTCTAGATGAATTTCTAAGTTGAACAGAAGCACTTTGGGCTGTATGTATCTTCTTCCCCTCCTTTAACAAAATACCCCAGCTCACACTAGGTAATATCTTATTCAGTGCATAAAATTACCATCTCCAATGGGTCTGCTTCACACTACATGACACATACTAACAAGGCAGGAAGATTCACACAAAGGCCCTTAAAACTCACAGGAGAGATTTCCAAGTGATATTAAATGTCACAGCTCCATTGACTTCAAATAGAGCTACGCCATTGTATCCTAGCTGAGGATGTGGCCTGCAAGCCTTTACCTATGCAGCAGGCTAACTTATCATTCAGACAAAGCGTTAATGTCACCCGTTAGGTTTGCTCTGAAGAGTAGATGGAAATTTCAGCCTGCAAGCCAGCAGGATATACATGTTTTTACAAGCATGAATTTATAGCAGAACTGCTGAAATGAAGCACTGAGTTCAGAACAGATCCCTCCATCAGAAATGATACCACTTGGAACGTGCCGCAAAAACAGCTCCTCCAGGGCTCTTCTCAGAAGAGGGAGAGACCGAAGAGGTAAGAGGCAGTGTGAGAAATACAGGGGGAAAAAAAGTCAGCATTTTCAGAGAGATCTTTTTTCTCAAAATGTATCAGACATAAAAAGGAAAATGGATTAACTGTCAAAACAGCACTGTAAACATAAAAGTGCAAGAGATACAGCCCTATGGAAAGGTAAGATGTCGGGAAAGTATGTGCTGGGGCTACTTAAACAGCACTTTTAAAGCATAGTTGTCAATCAAGAAAAAAAAATCAAATTCAAAGATAAAATGTTTCTATCTAATATTGTTATTAATAATGCCTGAAATTATCTAAGAGCAATTTCAGTCAAAGATTTGTGGAAGAAAAAAAAATAAATCGATTTTCTTGGTTTATTTTATGCACTCTGCGATACAACTTGCTTAGCTGTTCTCCGTGTGTAGTCACTTTGGCACCAGTCCCATGAAACTTAGGTTATTTAGCTAAAAGGAGGCTAAGACATGAGGAAATCTGCAAATGTATTAAGGTGTACGTTCCTTTAGAGAGAATATATGCTAAGAGGCAATGTATAGTCAGAATTAGGGATACCCATGAGAGGAGAAACATCCTGGAACCATCCTCCTTGTGCAGTATCAGAAGGATACCCTTGACTGCTTCAAAGAGGGAGAAGTCCTGCAGACTCAATTTCACGGTTTCAGGAAGTCTGGGCTGTTACTTTTTCTCTTTAATTCACTTCACTACTTGCATTTGCATGGTCAGATCCATGCCTTTACAAAAAGCATGATGTTAGGAACCCTGCATATCCCAGGGGAACTGGAGCTGATCAAAACCTGGAATTTCCCTTTTTGTGGTTAAACACAGACTTTACTAGAAGATTTGTTATGCCCTGGAATGAAAGGGAAGGAACTTTAAAATATACATCTGCACAAAATTCTTAACTGATTCAATCCTCTATTTCCTAAATGAAGCAAAACATGCAGCCCTTGATGACTGAGCATTCGTCAGACTGCTCAGAGCATGCTGCTGAAGTTTCAAGAGCTGATGCTATCTAAGAGCCAAAGTTCCCATCAGGATTCTTCCAAATACTTTCATGGTTTATGCAGGGGAGCTGGGAATGAAGTCAGAGTTCCTGGGACTTCCAGGCTTCCGGCATATCTGCATGATGAGGCTGCAGAAATGAACAATACCTGGCCCTTGCAGCCCAAATTGTAGAGCTGCTTTAGTATTGCAGCTCCAGGAAAGCTAACAGCTTGCCAGTTGAGTATGTTAGAAAGTAGACTGGTTTCCAAGAGATGCAAATGCAATTCAGTTGGGACTATAAAAAACAGACAAAATGTTCCAATCTCAGCTATTCAGCATTTTTTTAAGAAACACTGCTCATTCTTGAATTCTTGACTATCTGTAGCTTATTTCAGCTGAACAGCAAATTCCTTTAAGAATATTTGTCAATTGCAGGGCAAATACAAAACAAATGTTAAACACAAAAAACCAACTAGAAGATTACATACAGGTGTCTGGAATACAGGCTAATACATGTAGCCTCATCTTTAACACCACTGATGCTCCACCTACAATTTCTACAATTGTAGAATCTACAAAGGTACGTAGACGTGTACATTTGTCTGCCTTGTAACTTATACAGGTTTGCTTAGCACTCTGCATTCTTAAGTAAAACTATTACTAATTAAGATAATTAAGTGACTTGAATTTAATGTGGAATTTGGTACTTCTCTGTAAGTATATTTGGTTTTGCTTGACAATAAATTAGACAAATATTTAATAAATTCACAACAATGTATATCTCCCTCATTTCAAGTAAATTGCTTACAAATACAATTATTGTTACAATTAAAGTACAGGAATTAAGCCTAATAAAAGATTTATGACTACTGATCTTTAAATTGTCCTGATCCTTTTGTCTGAAGCTCTCATAACTTGCTTTTATCCTCAACAATAGGTTTGTTCTTTATCAATACCAATATAACATGCCTCTAATGTAAGATGACAAACTCAAAAATGTCTGTAAAGATGCAGGGACTTACATTTCCAGCATTTTGCTACAGTCTAAGGCCCAAATTCTTAAAGGGAATTCTCCAGGTGATTTGGTACACGAGATCGGAGAAGATACTCATAACATCACTTCTAGGATTAATATGTTATGGCAGACATGTATGCCCACACAGAGATACTTTCAGGCGTCTGGCCCGCATCTTGTCAATTCAAGACCAAACAGTTCTTTCTAACAATGCTAGCTTTTGTCTTCCAGTCTTCTCAGATTTTTCACTGACATTGCTTAAATCCATATAGATGCTTATTTTCAGAAAGATATTACCCAATCATTTATCTCAATCTTGTGTGTAATGGAATACATGATAGCATATTAATACATGCAATTCTATGCTAAAATTAGTTATTTACACAATTAGTTGCTCAGGTAGCATAATTTCTTCATTTTCTTCATTCGATTCCTAAATTAAGCTACTTTACTTAAAAGAACAAGTTAGATATCAATAAACCATATTTGATTCGTACTTTCCATAGGAGCTGTCTTCATTTCTATTTTTAAAAGACTATCTTAATCAAGTTACGCACATATCTGTTATAATTTTTCTAAGGCTCAAACTGGTGGGCAAATTAGCTACCTGTTTGAAACCTCAAGAGAGAATGACCACAAAATAAGGGTCACAGAATGAAAGTGTAGTGTCATGAAGGAAACCTTGAGACATGCGAAATCATATGGATATGCTGGTGAAGCCCACTGCCGGCTGCTCAGGATTCTGCTAGTGAAGTGCCACTTTAATCGCAATAAGTGTGTATTGGAATGTGTTCAAGTAAAAAGCAACACACTAGCCTGCCATGGGCCCGTGAAGGTGTCTCTCCGAGCATCCACACTAGTCGGGGCTTGAGCCTCACTCCAGACTTGCACCAAAGTTTACCCACAGACAATCACAAGAGCAAAACATTAAACAAGGAAAAGGCACAAAGGCAGAAAGTCTCAACCAAAACCTAAATGAAAAGGCCACAAAGGGCCAAAAGAATTCTGGGCAAAACATCCACTGAAAGTCAGAGGATATAGTACAGAGAATAATGGGAGCCTTAGTTGTTGGATTAATCCATAGATTAATCTGTCCCCAGTGTCCATATTTACCCCCACCAGATACCTTTTAAATAATAGAATAATACTAGAATTAACCCTGGAAGAAAATTCAATGTTCAACTTTTACAGCAGAGGCCCTTCCACAATCACACTTCTGAGACAGTTTAATTGTAGAGGAGCCAGATCATTAACACCAACATCAACCTCAACAGTTTTATTCACTACAAAGCAATAGGATAAGGCCAAGGGGAAGAGGTAGTATTTGTGTTACAAAATAAGCTAAGCAGGGAACTTCTCTGCAAACATTCAACCTAAGGAAGAACAAAAAAATCTGGATTTGGGCTTTTCATCTTTCTTTTTCTCCCACTTGAAAACAGTAGAAGAATCACTTTGTGTCTGAGAAGTGTTAGCAATAGTTGTCAATAGCAATTCTAAAGCTTGTATGTCTGGAAAACTCTTTAGTAACGCATTGTTTTGTAACATTTTCACTACCTAATACTGATGGATTTCAATTCTAGTCAGAGACAGCACAGCCTACAAGCAGATACTGGGTGGGAAATGGCCTAAGTCGTTAAGCTCTATGAAAAGTCACCCATTAACTAAGCAACCACCACTTCAGCGACAATTTTTAAGGAAGGTTGGAGTCACCATGTCCAAGGCAAATATGCTGGGTAGAATGGGAGCCAAACTATTGTTTTTACTGATTCCTTTCAGCCCAAATGTTCCATGTCACCTGTTTCCTCTTATAGAAAGCATTAACTCTTTCTTAACTCTCTCGGGAAAACACAAGATCTTTTGGCGTTCTGTGCTATAATTATTCTAGATACCTCACAAATAACAAGTTTAGCATTTTCATTCATGGTAATTTAAAAGCAATACCTAGAAGAATAATGTTATTTCCTGTGCTTGCATGTCAGACAATAAAGGTATATGAAAACTGAAATTCATCCTGGTCTTAAGAGATTTTTTTACTGCAGTGCTGTGGTGTAGACTCTTCATTATAAAGTAAGGGAGCCTTTGCAAACAAGCTTCAGGTCCAGAATGAGGCTTGGATTTCAAATGATAGCATGTTTCAGTAGTGTTTTCATCAGCGAATGTCTTAAACTTTGTATACAAACTTAAACATATGCGAAAAAGAACATACCACAAATATTTCACTCCCACAGTATTTTAGTTTTGGAGATTTGTCAAATATTAATCACCCTTTTTTTTTTTCTCACATTCTTTAGACAAAGCAAGAGAATAATCATATGACATACGAATACAAATGTACAGACTTCTTCTCTATCCAAAGCAAGAACAGGAGACTGGATGGGTCATAAATAATTTTACCTGTTCCATATTCCATGAAGTTAAATCCAAGTACCTCAACATGAGCTGGCTGCAGCTGCCTCTTATGAAACTGCAATATATTTGGTAATTTAGGTCAAAATATCTTCAGGCACAGATTAAATCCAAACACAGGGACATATATCATTTAAGTTTGTCTTTAATCTTTCATATTGCTTCCATGCTTCCATATTATTGCAATGAAAGAATTTGGAGCCTGTCTGTATAACACCTGTGAAAGACCTTGAGAAAGCCACAATAATAGGAAATTTTATCCCTCAATATTAACTATAAATCAATGCACAGAAGAGAGAGACATTTTGCAGTATTAAGAAGTGGGCGCAAAAGCATGACTTAAGCAGGAACCAAATGAAGAGGATGAAAGTTATAATGGTGCTCCATAATCAACACAGCTGTGCAATAATTTGATTTTCCTTATAATGACGCTATTTAGACATGCCCTGCATACTGAAGATTGAGCTTAGTACATAATTATTGATTAGTTATAAACCATTTGTGTTTTGTGTTTATTGCATCTAACAATAATTATCATACATTTGCACTAATTAATTCATCATCTTTTATTACTGGAACTGAAAGGTAACTAGCGCAAAACAGCAAAAAGGGCACTGAGAAGAAAAGTAGGAGGCCCTGTAAAGCAATAGCATTATTTACAATATAAAACAATGATGCTCTTTGCTTTTTTTATTTCTATAACAAATAGGGGCAAATGATTTTCTAGCTAAAATTTACTTGAAATTACAAGTAAACTGCTCTCTAAAGCATGCTGAAGTGAAATTCAGCAAATATGCTAATGAGATAGATATTGACCCATCATTCAGTCTTAATGTTAGTTTTTTCATGAAGGTCTGAAATTATTGGTCATTTTGGAATACTTTTTAGAAATTGTGCAGAAGATTGTCTGGCTTTGGGAGCAAAAGTTCTTACACATCTTGTACAACAGCGTATCGAAAACTTTATGAAATGAAGCTGTATAACATTTCGTGAACTGAAGTTTGTTCCCTAAGTAGAAATAAGAAAGCTTGCATTTTTACTAATGGATGGCTTCATCAGCTGGTAATACAATTGCTGTGCAGTACTGATATAAAACCACTGCGCAACACTGCATGGTGCAGACAGCCCTAAGCTAGAGCCAAATGAGATAGACGCTAGAGAGGTAGACACACATCAGCACGGCATTGCTACTAAGCCTTATCAAGAGACACATTATACTACATTGTAATACTAATGTGGTTCTACTTTCAAAATCTGAGCCTGTAACCGAGTGGCACTACTCTACTGTGTAGAAGTACAAACTGGCTTATAGCTATGCTGAAGATACACGTGACGCTCCATTGTACCTTGTGAATACACCTAAAAGGGGTCAAATAAGGCAGGGATAAAAAGAATTAGGAGGTATGTAGAAGTATTTGAACTTTCTGAATACGTTTCTAATATGATGGAAAGACGTGCACAAAGAGCAGCCTGCTCTTCCAGAGGCCCAGATGCCCATTCCTTAGGAGGCATCCATAGATGATAGTAAAATTAGACATTGCTCTTTCTGTTGAACTGTGTGACACAAACAAGCCAAGGGCAGGCAGTGACCTGAAAGTTTATGAGCTAAGTGTCGTGCTGGAGGCATGGTGAATGTGATAAACAGCTTGCGGGGTGCAACCCAGAGCTCCTTCATGGGATACCAACGGAGATGTGGCTAGCAGAGCCAGGCACTTGCCTTTATTAGTTATATGCCCGTATTTAGCCTATATCTTGCTTCTCTAGTAGGGGTCAGATTGTTTTTGAAATGTGAAAGACTAAAAGTGTACAGGGCAGTTCCTGTATGGTATGTTTGTGTTACTGGCTGATGGTTGAAACAAACTCCAAAATTATGTTTATTTTGCCATTGCCAAATGTACACACACTTTGTACATTTTACTAACGAATTTATGCCTTTTGAGACACTTCGGTAAATTGTACCTATCTTGTTATACAAGAGAATGCACACTGGACTGGAAGAACCTCCTATACTAAAGTGAGGGAGAGGCAAGTTCAGGCCACTTATGGGTATTCAGTAAGAACTTGTGGTAGTGAGAAAAAACGGACAAATAAGTTTGACTTTATCAAACTCACATAGTCCTAGCAAATATCCTACTTTTATATCAACTTTATTCTCAGCACATCTGACAGGCAGATTGTGGTGTTCTTAAGCATAGGAAAGCAAACAAATAACAAGAATTTTGTATAAAACCTTAACACTCCAGAAACAGCGAGCAGTTCTTTTCATGCTTAAATTTGATCTTTAGGGAGCAATAGGATAAACTCTCACAGAACAGCCTGATAACAACAAACAGAACCCTTGAATAAATGGAATTTTGAAGATAAGACTCACAGAAAAGCAGGAAATCATACAGCAAAATGCTACTGAATAAATATCAAAACACTTGATATAGCCTCAGAGCAATATACATCACAACAATTTCCACTTTTATTTTTTGTTTTGTTTTTTGGCAGCTTCACCTGATTTAAACACATTCCAAAGATTCTTTTAAGGCCCAGAGTTTCGTTCAACCAATTTGTATTTAGGATATTCAAAGGTATACTCATGGTACCTCATTTATTGCGGTAATGATATACTAGTATTTTCTTAAGCACACGCAAACAAGTCACTGATGAATAGATTGCTTAAATAAAACAAGAAATGTGACTTAATCAATTGTTTCAGCTCTCAAGTTGTGAATGATGCTGCACATCTTTTAAGCACATTTGCCTCCCTTTCTGCCATTTTTCTCCCTATCAAATTAGTCCTGACAAAAAGCTCCATCTAATACCTGACACCCATTCATGTTCCACTGATTTTTCATTCTCCTGCACTGGCAGTTCCCTCTTTCCACGACTCCCACCCTCCAAACATACTTCCTACTTTCACCTCACCTGCTAATGATTCCTCCTGTGAATCTACGGGCATTCCTGGTTGGTTTATGTCTAGTCACCAGGACACCGATCACCTCTTAAGAAACAGACAAAGAAGCTGTCCTACACAAATTTCCCAGGTAAACAGGATACTAAGTCCAGGAAGCATTACATGCCTTTTATATAGGTGATTTAGGAGTTCATTGGTATAAAAACCAGTAGCTAGCTTATCATCTGGACCTGATTTGGTACAGTCTTTATCTTTATGTGCAGTACAGGGTTTAGGTAACATATTAAGAGCCCTCTAACTGAGGAAAAAGTCCCAAAATGGAAGAGAGGTTCTTCCAACAGAGTTAGAAGCTCTAGCTTAGGAAAAAAAATAATAAATAATTTTAGCTTTTGAAGGCTGCTTAATGTATTGAAGAAAGAAAAGGGCTGTTACTTCCAGTCACTCTTTCTTTTCAATGGTACAAAAAGAGAATATGGCTACCAACACAATTCAGCAAAATCTCTGATAAAAGTGTTTTGCAAATTCTTCAGAATTTTCATCAGTCTCCTTGGAGCTGATATTTTCTGTCTATCTTTTCACCACACTAGAAAGAGCCAGCAGGTCACATCCCCTGCTACACAAATACAATCACCCTGTTGTAGAGGGTTAATGACAATCAAAGCACATTTTAGCATGACTGATAAATGCATTCATCCTTCATGTTGTTATAATCAGGGAGTTGATTATCAATAGCAGAAAGACCACTGGAGAACGCTTATGTGATATTAGTTGGTCAAAGTTATAGATGACCGTTATTGATTAGTTTTCCCTCAGACACCCTGACAATAGCTAAAAGATAATTAGATTTAAGGGTAATTCCTTTTTTGCTTCAAAAATCTGTCCACATGAAATAGAACCATGTTGTGCTAAATGCGCATGTAAACATGCACTAGAAAACAACTGTAGGTGTATAACATGACAAAGCAGCACAGTAATAGGAGACGCATTGTATTATTGCCTTCATTTTTACATCTGGACACAGAAGTAGAAGAAAGTCCTTTCCTAAAAGGGAGTCTAAATGAGCTGTAATTACAAGCCATTTCAGACACGACTGAAAGCTAACATGCATCATCCTCTAAACTAACTCTTACAGTTCTGTCCTGCTCTGCAAAAAACAAACTGGACTTGGCTGCCTGGAATGGCTGAATTACATCTTCTGTTGACCCTCCAGTAACCATGATTTCTCTCACTAGGTTCCCTGACACAATAGTTTCAGCAAAACTGCTTTACATACAAATTTAATACGTGAAATTTTTAAAACTGGTGATTTGTTTGTTTTATTGTTGACTTCGAAAAATTCTAATGGGAAGCTTTTGGCACATTGTAAATTGGGTCACAATTTCTAAGCCATTACTAAATAATTAATAGTAGTTAATGACTTCTTCGATGGTTAAACGTCAAGAGGAAAAGACCAATGAGTTTAGTGGTACAACAGATTGGTGTTAACTATATTAGCAAATATTTTTGCTGTTGAAAACTATGATTACGGAATAAACAATACCTTGTTTTCAAAAGAAAAATGCCACAGCTGACCTATTTGAGGAAGACTGAGAGCAAGGGGATGTGTCCAGTCTTACAAATTAAATAAAAACAACTGTGATACAATACAGGTAAATTTTGCAGCTCTGCAGTAGAGAATTTCTGTCTACACCTATCAAATAAATGGAAAACATGATTACCCCAGTTCAAACAAAAAACCCAAACACAACCACAACTTTAAATTATCTTTTCATCTTTCTTCCATTGTTTGATAATAGACAATATATCACTGTTTTTAAATGGTGCAACTAACCTGGTACAAACTACCCTCTTCTGTAGTAAATCCTTGAGTAGAGGTTCAGTCACAAGGCACCTCCATTAAAAGTTTTTATGAAGAGTACCTTTACCACCACTATTATTTGCGGCAATATTTTAAAAATGCTAGAACAGTATGAACCCTGGCCTTTGCCACTGTCTTCTGTGTGTCTCCACAACAAACAAAATGTATGCATATTAATGTGCACTGCAAAGATAACTAAGGCACTCTTGCCTTAACATTGTTTCTTCTGCTGTGTGTGAAGAAGAGCAAGAACGGCAATAAAAAAATGTGTAAAGTCATTCAGAATGCTCATATAACAAAAGCTAACATTATTCAACTTACAGAAACAAATGAAAGATCATACCAAATACTGACAGTGATTTATCAAATCTAACTAGGTCTCTGAGTCAGTGACTGATTCCAGCTCCAACCTCCTTTCACACACGCAGTTGATGAGAAATGTGATAATGCAGCACACACAGCGTAAGGTTGAGGCCAGCTCTAATGCTGCCTTTCAACTGCTTTCCTCACAACAGTCAACTTCGTTTGTTCCCCTTTTCCCCAGGTAACTACATGCAGGATTCTTTCTGTGTGCATCCTTAGAGCTTGCCCGTAAATTGAAGCAATTCAGTAGGATATTGTGGAAAATGATGTCTTCACCATCTCCTCACCCAGGGTCATGCAGTAATTACTTTCCCTGGGGATGAAAAGTAGAAGTGCTTCAGAGCAAACTAGTCACACCTTTGTCCTCAGACACAGGGAAGTGCTGTCCACCAACAACCCAGTCTGCCCTTTTGCCTTCAATAAGGTGAGTATGGATTTATTTTAATGCAACTGCAACCAGTCGGGCCCTCAGGTCCATTAGCAATTAAGAAACAATCAGGCAGTGTGCACCCAGCATAAAATTCTTTAAAAAAAGGGACTGAGAATGTTGGTATTTTACTAGAGTTGCAAAGTCAAGCCTACTATAAATACCTCTGTCAAATAAATTGTTATTGGAAAAAAAACTTTATTCAAAGAGGAATTGAATACCAGTTATCCTGCTTGTAAGCCTGAATTTTTAAAATGTAATTTCATGAAACTTCAAAACATTTTACAAAGTGAGGCTTTATGGAATTCAATTTGACTTATACCTGACTTTGATCAGTCAGCACACTTACGGTGATTGCCTCCATTGTCATGCTACCTTCCCGTCTGACAGTTTTCTGAACTGAATGTAGTCTAAACCACCCAGTCTCCAAAGCTAGTTTTCTATTACAGAATTAAATAGAACATTCACGTTTAATTGCACATAAATTTGATCATTCTACACTCCATGAGGAATTATGAAATAATCGCTTCTCTTTTCCTTGGCCTCAGGGCGGTGGCGGAAAAAAAACGAACATAAAGTTTGCAAATTTCATTTGCCACATGCAAAGAATATTCTAACAGATGTGGAGGACTGTCAAGTTGCACTAACTGTAGGATGTGTACAGTGGGTTGCAGTATCTGGCTTCGTAGACAAACAACAACTACCAGCAGCTTTGCAACTGCCCTTTCTGGTCCATTTCCGTGGTGAAAGGCCCACAGATATATCATATGGGAAAACATGGATACACAGTAACATATTTATGTATAATGAATATTTGTAATGAATAGCAAATACTAGAATCTAGGTTAACTTGGTTAAAATTATAAAAAGTAGTTCTCCCTCTTTCTAACTGCAGAACAATGCTCTGGAAAATACAAAAGAAATGTCCAGTTTTGCATACTCTGGAGATTAGAAACTGGAGACTTCTGCTTCCTTTAAGACATCTGGTTTTAGCCATTTTAAATATAGGGTTCAAAAAAAGATAGAATTTTTTTTGGTCTCATAAAATAGTTCTTTTGTTCTTTGACAAGGTAGTTTTATGAAAATACAAATGGTATTGTAATATTATCAGATCACATGTTTCAGCTTAATAGTTTAGTGAATTTGCCTTATCTAGACATAAATAAAAAGTGACTCTATTTCTATTCTGGCAGGATGAAAGGAGCTTGTTATCTTTTTAGAAAAGTATTATTTCAAGAGCAATTAAGTATTCCTTTAAGTAAAGATTTAACCAAATTGGAGTTTAAAACAACCTTTTTATTTAATACTTCTTTTGTAGAATCTAGTAGGTTTTACTCTGTGATTTAGCTGGTCATTTAAGATTAATGGACAAAAGCTTGCTTTACGCAACTTTTATTAACTGAAAAACACTCTTAATTCACATAATACATTACATACTATGTGAAAGTGCAGTTATTGACCGTGCCATTGCAAGTTTATTATCCTGTTAAAAGTTAATGTTGTAATTGCTCCTGGGCCATTGCTTTTTTAAAACTAATATAGCCCAATAGAGTAATTAACTGTGTGCAATTCAAAGAAGCCCAAGAGAATTCTCAGAGCTCCAGGATCATGGGCATGTGTTTGTGAACAAACTGGAGTTGGAATTATAGAATTAAGTAATCTGATATATCTGGGCGCAAAAATATTTATATGCAATAAGATAGTAGAGAAAGAGGATGGATTTTTCCAGCTTGTAGGTAAGGTAAAATCAAAAGTATATACAGTACCATCTTGAGAGCAATATTATTTTGAAGATGCTACCACAGAAAAAAGGAAAATGTTAAAAATTAATAGAACTCCATTTTACCATTAGTCTCCAGCTGCCTTTGCCACAGCCTCATTTGGAACCAATACTTTCAGAGTTAATACTAGAGGACAAAATGTTCTCCTGCCTGGCGGTAGTAGAGCCTCACCCAGCTTTTCAGAACAGAAAAAAGGCAATATTATTTCCAAGAATGGTTGAGAAAGGATAGTGTTCCCATACATGTCTTCACATAGAGATTTCGCTTAGTAGTCTCATCTCAGTTGCAAGACTACTTAAAATTAAATAGCGAAAAAGTTTCCAGCAAAAATTTATCTAGTCAGATATAATATGCAAATACACCATGAAAAGTATCCTCGGCAAAGATTTTGTCTCCCTTAGTAATATGCCAGTTACTCAAACAATTGTGTAAAGTATTCAGCCTAACTTCAGGTCACACGAGCAGATTGTAATGCTAAAATTGTCTAAACAAGGAAAAAAGTTTTGCAAATTTAACTGAAGATCATTTGCCAGCAGTAAAACATAAAGGCAGACAAATATTTTTTTCCAGCAAAAATTCAGCTGCAGTTGAACATCCTTTGTGATTCAGATGGCCAACTTGTGTGAAAAGTAGAAACTATCAGGACTTTACCTTACTTCAAATAATTCAGGTTACCACCTTTTTTCCCCACAACTCAGACCTAGCAGAACATTTTATTCCACAGACAAACAATGTAGATTTCCTTCCCTCTGCCCCTAGTTACTCAAGTGACCAGAGTGTCAAGCATGAAGGAAGGTGAATATTTTGTCAGCTACAATTTAGATAACCTCCACAATCTGATGTCATGATGGAATACAAATTTAAGACAACGGGATTACTGAAATCAACTCAGCAGTCTAAAGAAGGTATCCAGAATCTGGACTAAATTTTATAACAGACTTGCTTAAAAAAAATACTCCCTTTAAAATGTATAACCTTTATGGTGGTGTGGGGTTTTTTTTGGTTTGCTAAAATATTTTTTAAAGTATGTGCTTTATAACAGACTTGCTTGGAAAAAAAGTTACCTTTAAAATTTACACCTTTGTGGTGTTTATTTTTTTGGTTTGCTTACATGTTTTTTAAAGTATGTGCTTCTGTGAGTGTTTTTACATCAATGCAGGAATTCAGTATCTTCCTTTACCTCTCTAGGGCCAGGCGTGAATTTGCCAGGGGTATAGAACAACTATGTGAGAATGCATTAATCTCTCACACGAATCTAAAGCAGCAGCACAGCTCCCTTTTGCACATCCCTGGCACCAAGAATTACATTAATTTTAATATCACCAACAATGGTTAAGTCTTTATTGCAGGAGGAAGTGCTTAAGTAACACCACACAAAAGAGGTTTTTATTTAGAATCTTTGAACTACTCCACTTATAGAGAGAGGGCTGGGACCAATGAATTAAATGAGTATGTACTGAGTTGTAGTAAGTGCAAGTGTAGCATAACATACCAGCACGCTGCAGGACATCCTTCTGACTTTGTCCTTCCATTGCAAGCACATATTCCTGAGTGGATTTCTTCTTGGAGACTCTGACAAGGAGGTCAACCAAACCCACTTACTATTCTAAAACATGCCCTTACAAATACATTTACACTGGCAGGTTCAGCCTTGCTGAATCCCATGCTTGAATCAAATTAAATCATTTCAAACATATGAAGCCATTATCAGGAGTCTGTCTGCTTGCTGTTCAGTCTACCCCACATTACAGCAGACAGGCATTCAGTGAGTGTTTAATCAGGGAATGTTTATTAAACTGCAGGTTTGTGCTGTTTCTAGGCAAAATATAAAAATAGTAACATACTCTAGCTGTCAGTCAAGACGATTATTTTAATGTTGCCACTCTTAGTTTAAAAAAAAAAGTTAGAAGCAGCTGAGTTTAAATACGTACACTCTGTGCATATTCACTATACTTCTGTACCTTATTAACCTTTTGCATTACACCAAGTTCAGGCTAAACTTCTATACTCTGCAATTTAGCTACATTTTTCATTGTCATGAAAAAGACATGAAGACATGAAGACCTGCAGCGTCTTCAGTAATCTTGTCCATATAATACTTCACCCTACTGATTATTCTTGTTAACAGAGAAAGGTTGGGGTGGTATTTTTTTTGTTCTTTTCTAAGCATTTCTTAATGCTAAATGAACTCAGATTTGGAATGTCACAGGTCTTATGCAGTAGTATCAGGGAATAAGAATAGCTGAGCTCTAACTTTGTTTTTTGACTTTGAAGGAAAGAGAATATTTGTCGCTAGAATTAACAAGCACAAGGTAAAAGATTGGAGTGAGGGGAAAAAGCAGGTGAAACTCTGGTGTAGACAGCCAGAAGATGATGGGAGACAAGGCAGTTGACGTGAATTAGCTTGCTTCCTTTTTTCTGCTTCCATCATAAAAGGGATCAAGAAAGTAGTCATGCCTGAGCCATAACTTGTTCTGTGGTTTGCACCTGAGTAACTGTAATTATCTACTGTCACACCTCCTCACCAGGCAGATTGCAAGACTGCAGATTAAGCCCCAGGGTGAGATGATCTGCACTTCAGTGGATACAGATTCACTGTACCTGAATATTCCATACAGCCAGCAGTGTGGAAGAACAACCACCAAATCACAGAAGTTTGAAAAGGAAAGAAAAACAAAGGAAAAAAAATCCAATTTTTGAGAAAATTACACAGGGAGAAGTTTACACAATGTGCTCAACGCTAAATGACATCTACCATATACCAAAATTAATCTCCAAGAACAACAGTGATGATCAACTGTTTTCCAATAAAAAAATTTTTTATAGAAGAACCCATTTAATAGACGAATCCATTTAATAGACAAATTCATTTAATAGAAGTTTTGATGATATTTTTATTGAAAATTGTTCCTTGGATCCAGAATGGAATGTCTGGTCAGACAAGGAAAAATACTGAATGCAAAACAGGAAGGAGATCAATTTTAAAGGGAATCTTAACAGATGGAAAAGGCCTGGCATCAGGACTATACTCAGTCCTGTATAACCTCAGGACTTGAACTCCAGTTTCTTACAGTAGATGAGTAGAGCTGACTAGAGAGAGAAATCCTCTGTGGCACAACGTTCAGCCAACCATGAAATGGCTCTGACAGGATCAATGCTACCTACCTCACAGAATGAATAACCTCCTGGTCCCAAGCATTCCCATCTCAAGGGGAACTTTTTATGGAAAGTTTAGAATGGAGTCAGGTTCACCCTCACACAGATCAGGAAAAGTTTTTAAATCTCAGAAATGTTCACAGAACAGGAAAATCATTCAGCTCTATCCTTATTAAAAAACATTTTTTTATTTTATCACAAGTGTTTATACAAAACAAATGCAAAGATAAATTGCAGCTTTAATAAAGATAAAAATGTAGCTTGGGCCTAAAGTCTGACTTACAGTTCTTTTCACATTGGATGACGATATTTTAAATTATAATCTGGAATAGTGATTAATGGTCAACCAAATATTCTGATAAAAAAGCTTGGATTGGTCAAAACTAGCCTAAGTAAGTTGTAAAATATTCTAAGAGAACATGAAGTTAAACTTGACTGAATAAAAAAAGCGTAATATAATTCACATTGGGTAAATCTCTTGTTCATTCTCAGATTGGCGTATTTAAAAATCACTCAAGACACTGCTTTGAAAACATCCATATATCCATCATGTAACATTGCCAAATAGAAAACAGAAGTATTGTAGGAACACTGTTAGAGTTATCTCTTTGAATACTTTGTTTGTATACTTTATCTGAGCCTCAGTACATCAAACACAAATAGGAAAATGCCCTAATAGAGGACGAATGAGAGATGCCACAATGCCAGCTGGCATGAAGAGGGTGCAAATTTGAGTTTCATTCCAGAAAAGTGAAAAGAAATAACAGGGGGATACAACATCTTAATATTTATACATGTTCATAAGTCCATATACTTTTACTCAAATCCACGAGTGCTGAATTATTGCACAATTCAACACAGAGTAAATAAATTTGAAATTATTTGTTGCTCTACTGAAGATAACAAAATAATCTTTAATTCAAAATTTCACCCCATAGTAAGAAGCAAAATGCTATTCAGCCTTTTGGCTTGTGCATCCTTACAAGAGCTAAAACCATGAAAGGACAAGAACTACTAATTCAGAAAACCCACCCGCTTTTTAAAATGAGATTTGCTGGTGACCAAAGAACTGAGATTATAGGCAAGTCCTAAAATAGTTATACTTCCTTCTTCATCAGTTAAAGTATATTAGAGTACATTAGAGTATATAGATTAAAATGATTTGCACTTCTGCGCAAAACCAGATATTCTCCATTTACTTTCTCTTCTGTTGCTGGAAAATCTGTTCCTCTGGTCTTGCCATTCTGCTCTTTGCATGTAGAGACATTACCACATCCCCATATTCTCATATTCATTTATTTTTTATCAAGTGTTCAGCATGAACAGGCAAGTGGTGAAAACTGAACTGGCAGTTCACTATGTTCCAGCCAACTGAGTAAAATTAAGGATCAAACACAACAGAAAGAATCAAAGTTTCCTCAGCAGTAGAATTTCTGAATCCTGATTTCCCATGGTTTTACTCTTTGCAGGTTCTCTACTATCTAACCATATGCTTGAGCTCTTGCTTCTAACTTTGCTTCCTGAGAAAACTAGGGTAAAACCCAAAGCTCATTGATGATGCAGATACAGATTTGCAAATGACTTTGAGATCATCCGGTGGGATATCTGCAGCTGGTACACCTCTCATGTGAACATGGGAGCTGTATACTATCCCTGGACATTGCACCAAAGGAAATTTCCCAGACATAGACAGGATCTCAACCTAGAACACAACTGTTTTACTCTAGGTATCATGCTGTAATCCCTCCTTCAGAGGAAATGTCTAAATTCTCAACTGTCCCTTAGCACTGATAAGGAGTGTCCCCACCATGACTACAGACATAGCGCTTGGAAGAAAATGAGCAAAGCATGCATGAGGAGGAGGTATTAAGGAGCTAACGAGGAAAAAGGAATAAATGAAAAAGGGGAAAAAAAAAAACAAACCCCGAACCATCAATAACAAAGGATCTGATACAGAATAATTCCAAAATCTGCACAGGAATGAAACAACTTGCCTTCTCCTTTAAGGTTTTCTCTCCCATGTTCCTATTTCTAAATCACAGTAATTTTGTGTCTGTATTTAAAAGTCAACAGCTATATAGAAGACAGATTTCTTTTTTCCATAGAATAGTAAACTGTTGCTTAATTGGACACCCAAAAAGCTTTTTTGTCTTCCTTTTTATTAAACAGCAGTTGTGTTTACCAGAAACCTTAAAACAAAGGATGTCTAGCAGAGTACTAGGATCAATATATTTCTTAAATATTGTTTTCCCATAAAAGCATTTTCATTTGCTCTTCTTTCTTTTCAGTACAGACAGGTTGCTTCTAAGCCATAGCAACTGAATTGGGATTTACACATTTCAATTTATAATTTTAACTATCCAGGCTTGTCTACTTGCTGTTCAGAGTCAACATACACTAAATAGGATTATTTTTTTTAATAAAATATACAGGATAATTGCTAGGGTTTACACAAGGCATTCTTTTCTTTACTGAAACTGTAAGCAGGGTAAATAGCGCTATACTTTGCAATGCTAGGATTTCAATCCATTTCCAGTTAACCACTCCAAGAAGAATATATTCTAAAGACTTTTCACTAGCCTAGAAATGTATCACTGTTACATTAAATCCATTGCTGTGTCCATCACAGCGGTTCAATAACTAAACCACTAGCTGTAGAATTTGATTCTAGGCCAAGCCAGCTTTTAGATAAAAGTAATGCAAAGTTTCTTACTGTTATGGCTCTGGGAGGAAAACCTGAATCTGTAGCTCAGATGACAACCCAATATAAAAGCAGATTAAAGGATAATAGTTTGGGTTCCTTTTATTTCATGATGCTTGAGTGCTTGGATTGGCCATGATGCACCCAGGAGGTTTAAGGTTCAAGAATGATGAAAGATCAATGCTGAAATAACAGAAGCTAGATTCAAAACATGTCTAGATCAACAAGATGAGATTCATCGGTAAAGACATATGTGCAAAATAGACAGAAAAAATATAGCTCCAAAAACACGGAGAGGCAATTTTATACTGTAAAGGTAGAGCACAGAATGAGAAACATAAAAGTACTGTTTTTCTCTACATTTTTCTAGTGTGAATGAACGCACTCTGAACTTAATTATATTGTGTACCTCACTAGTGCAAAGAAAGTGGTAAGTCAGAGAAGCCAAAGAACAGAAAAATTTATAGATACACAACTTAGACTTAATTATAAAGGATAATTAAAAGAAGCAATATACACACACATTTAGCATGGCAATGTGCTTACAAGGAGAACAGGGAAATGAGAAAGGAAGAAAAGTGTTTACAAATATTTTACAGCACCAGTAAAGAAGAGTAATTAGGAGGTATAAGTAACAAAGGAGAATGCAGCCGTGATGTGTATCATGAAACACATTCGAACAGGAATCCTCTTCAGCTTTTTAAATGTTCCCCAATACACTTAACTGATCCCTTTTAATCAAAAATACCCTGGATAAATACTATGAAAATATATACTGGTAAACACCCTGTGCTAGCAACAGTGACTGTACAGGACTGTTTCACCTCTAACTCCTATAAGGACAGGAGCTCCTATTGGGTAGAAGTCACCTGAAAAGTACAGTACTGAATAAAACCTATGTGTATGATTAGGCCAGTAGCAACAGAGTCACATACGCACTGAGGGGAAAAAAAAAATATTGAAGAAAAGGCAGTCACCCTTCATACGATAGGAAACGACAGGAATGTATACTATGGGAAACATGATCTTTTCCAAACAAATTCCACTAAATGAAAAAGAGCAGTATCCCAACTTCTGTGTCAACCTATACTAAAGGGGACTTTCTGTCTTAATTTCAGTTTTGACACAATATTCCTCTTATGAGCAAGAACAGCAGCAATTAGGTATCTTATATCAAAATACTACAGGGGTATTAATGATCAACTTACACAGAAAAACACCCAAACATCTGTTGATCTCAGTGAGGCCTCCAGAATCCATACCACTGAGAATCAGAATCCAGGCTGGAATTTGTTTTTTTACTTTTTTTTCTTACTGCTACTGTGAGGTGATTTTTGCCATAATTTCAAGGGAAGAAGGAAAAACTGTAGATTCAGGAAAGGTGGGGGGCAGGAATCACCTTAGCTCACACTGCAAGTGAGCTAATTAATGGACGTACTTTATTTCAGAATAAATCTGCCAACAATATTAACTTACAATAAAAACATACTTCAAGCAGGCTTAAGAGTTAAAAGTAAGCAGCTATGAAAATATTGAGGACAGCTACCTCTCTCAGCTCTGAAGAATCACTCAAGTTCAAAAGATGCTAACAATTTTACTTTTAATTAGTTGCCATTTTGATGTCAGCCTCTAGATAGCATGAAAGAGAATAGAGCATTGATGGGTGGATATGACAAAATCCAAGACATCACCTTTCCTTCCAGATTTCCTAATGATCTGTGTTACTTTCAGAACAGTGGGTGAGATTCTAGAAAGTTACAAGCTCAAAAAATCCCCAGTCTCCCTTAGTACAAGACTTTTTTTCTCTTTACAGATGCAGTGAGGTTGTTCAGTAAATAGTGATTCAGGCTCTAGGGAATAAGCACCACACTAAGTCTTGCTTGGAAGGGAACACAAAGTCCCTAAGGTATGCCCCGTAGGCTCAGAGAAGAAACACAAGGCTGCAAGCTGCCAGTGTTAATATTTGAGATTCTGTTGTTTTTTTCCCAGGAAATGAGGTAAGTCAAGGAGAAATAACATCTGTCCGAGGCAAGAACACACACATGCATCTAAGTATTTTTTGAGGGTGGAGAATGAAAGGAAGGGGTTCTTTCCTTTTGACTTTTTTAAACTCTCCGTGGGTTTGTATACTGTTCAAGCTATTAAAAGAGAGACTGAGAAAAATAGCAATCAATAGTGTCAGCCAAAGGTGACAAAGAGAGCATAAGGTACTGGAGGGACACACTGTGAAGGTGGTGGCTGGGCAGTGATCAATTGCATTTGGAGATGAAGACAGACAGAGGGAGCAAAAAGAGGAATCGATCCAGTCACTACATCTGCAGATATAGGCACCTGGAGCAGGTAGCATGTGACAGACAAGAGTTTAGTCTGTCAATAATTCATACTGCTTCACTGCATAACTTCTAGTAAGAGACTGCCTTGAAAGCAACAATATTGACACACATTGTATAGTAGAGTTTTACTAAAACCTGGCATCTCCAGTCAAGAGCAATTCAAAGCACACTATTCAGGATCCAGTCACCTTAGTCCTTTCTGCCAAATGAGTTTTGGGCCAAACTAAAAAGGAATTTGAAATACTGGTTTTGACAGAAAAAATAATAGAGAAACACTTCCAAAACTAGACAGAAAGAGGAAATCAAAATCAATCCTTCTAAGTGGATCATTCAATCCAGCTCTACACTGTTGAAAATGCTATTCTCATATTTGGCCAGCATGTCTGATGTGATTTACTAATGAATTCAGATGATTATAAAGGCCTGGAATCTGAGTGGGAAGAATGATCTAAGACATCTGAAAGCAGAGGCTGCAATTGTGAGATGCTTCCTGGGCCAAGGGAAAAGAAGGATGCTATTCACAGCCTGGATTTTATGCAGCAGCTAAGAGAAATGTCCTGTATTACTGAAATGTCAGTAGTGGGCTGGCACTTAAAAGTGAATAGGGCTTAGCCCAATCCAATTTTTCTAAACCCTAGGAATTCAACTATACTGCACATAACAGTAAATACAAAAAATAGAATTTTAATACTTATCCTCAGAAGAACACAAGAACAGGTCACACACACCCGTCCCGTCCCCCCNAGTAATAAGCATAGCAATAAAAAGTTGATTTTATTTGTAAGGAGGCAATTCAGCTAATTCTTTTAATAAATGCTTTACTGTATTTACTTGAGTTCCTGGATTTGTTTATTAACTTCAGTATAGCCATTCTTGGGAGAAAAGATTGGTCCCTCAAGCAAAATGATGTCACAATTGCCAATTAATATCCCATTAATTTATTTCAAATCTTCTAAGTAACATTTAATTTAATTGGTACTTTATTTATTGTGATAGTCAATGTTATGCAAGGTCAAGCCTTTGATTAATTGCATCTTCACCACTGAAGATGGAGAAAAAAACTGGTGGTGGCTATTATAACAAAACCCATATAGGTAACTGCAATGTCTTGAATGAATAATAGGAAAAGGAAAAAGTAGTATTTACCAAAATTCCGGCACTTATTAAATCACTCACAAAGGTTCCAAATTATCCTCCCACACAAATGCTCACAAGATGACAGGCTGGTTGAAGGATGCACGCACATTTTAGCCTTGGTGACATCCATTCCTGACTGTATTTTAAACAATGTCAGTAATTTCTGCAAAAAGTTGCATTTGCAGTGTGAATTGTCTTTCAAACCATATGACTCGTTTCTTCCTGGCCGCTGACAAAGACTCTGGTAAATTTTGTAACCCTCACATGAGAACGCTACATGAGGCGCATCTAAATTTGGCTTCTCTAAGTAACTATTTCAAACTGTCGTATTAAAGGATTACCAAAACATCTATACACTGCTACTGCTGCTTCTTCCTCCTTCTCCTCCCTCTTTTCTTCTAAGTCTGAAACTGATACATGGTTATTAATTTAGGACATGGTTATTAAGTTAGAACATGTTTGGTTCCCTACTTTGCTTAGTCCATATTATACAACTTCTCCCAGACGGGCATGCTGTACACAAGTCATTAGTTGGTGCAGAAAAGTTCATACTATGCTGAGCCACAGTTCCCTCCTATTATAAAACAGGCTACTTGGCTGCTCTAGTGAAGTCTCTAGCAATAATTCACAGAGAAAGTCGAAATGATTCGGCATTCAGCAGAGCCCTAAATGTTTCAGAAATCTGTTTTCCAAAGCAATAGCTGGTACCCTGACAGCTATACTTAGGCTTTATACAATGCCTACAGATAAGTACATTTCCAACCTCATTACAGTGCTATCAACAGAAGCCAAGCATTTAAAATGTTTTATGCATTGGCTGAACCATATTTTAGTTTAGAAAGAGCGGGTAAGATTTGTTGCATCACAAATAGGCTAGACATTAAAGTAAACAAATGAACAACATCGTTCTGTGATGTAAGATCAAAGCAAATATCGATTGCTACATTCCACTACTGCCTACCAATAATTAGTGAAATTAAACAGGTTGTTTTTCTCACTTTCATTTTGAGTGATTATCCACCATTTCATAAGTTCCAAATGTAAAAGCTTGTTTAAGCCATGATGTCTGTCAAAACAAGAGATGGTAACAACAAGCCCTTGCCCTTAGATGAGCACAGCAGGTTTTCAGCTCCTCAAAAATAACGGCAGCTGCCGTTATATAAAGAATACTTGTGGTTGTTCATGCAGTATGGTACATAAATCTTAAAATGTTCCATGTCATAGCCAATCCGTAATGAATTATACCTGCTTCGTTAAGTTTCAGATGCACAGTTACTCTGATCATTTTGGGTGTTCATCTGCAGTTTTCCTAAGGCCAACATCATTTGCTAATTATCCCCCTTCTCCAAATCAGACCCACCTAAATTGTCACCTTCTTGCAACTCAGAAATTGTCTTCTTCAAAATCACCTAGTTATTAAAAAAAAAAAAAAAAAAAAGGGGGGGGGGGGGGGGGGGGGAGNATCCTGTGCCACCTGCTGTAGGTGGACCTGCTCTGGCAGGGGGGTTGGACCAGATGATCTCCAGAGGTCCCTTCCAACCCCTAATATCCTGTGATTCTATGATTTCACAGGACCAAAATGAGTGGGAACTCCATGACTTAAAGTCTATATAAGAACTGAACTGCATAAATTTTTAATGTGCTCATAAATGAAAAATAGGTAATTATTAAATTGTGTAGTATTGTCTCCACTAATAGGTTTTTGCACACTTTTTCCAAGGACATACTTTTGTGGCCAATTTTTTCTAAAAAATCTCTCTTTCAAAAATCTTCTCTGAACAGAACAAAGTTGTTCCTAAAGTAATTTAGCATCTGTGTGTGCAAAAAGGCAAAAAATGGACAGGAATCTCACAGGTTTAAATAATTACCCCTGAACACAAAAATTAGCCTGTCATGTACAGAATAAAATTGTTTAAAATGCATTTTTGCAAGTTGCATTCTAATAAGGGAGACAGGTTTTTAAAGGACAGAATTTATTCTAATAATCCACCTGAAAAGTATTTTTAATTCAAAATTAGAACTTTGATAGAGAAGTAATGGAGTATTTCTTTTTGATAAGCCCCTTCACAGAACAGGGATCAGAATGTAAATTACAGTTATTTGCTCTAAGTGGTTTTCCATTAGAATGGCATTAATATGAAACATTTTCTTTTTCCATTTCATCAAGACATTTCATAGTATTTCTGCTACCTTTAAGACATGGTATATTAATTTAACAAAATTATATATAATCTTGGGTGTATTATGTATGCTTCATTTACTTTTTGCAATGTTCATTATCTTATTTTTCATGTTTGAACCTATCAATTGATAACACAGCTACGTCTCCTTTCAGAAGATCGGGTTTCAGATCAGAGAAGCAAAGTCTAATTACAATAGTCATTTGTGAAAAACTTAAGGTTTTATTAAATAAAAGGATGACACAAGCCCATGTGCTTAATAGTCCAAATTCTCGTAGGTAAAAGCTTTCTTTTTGTCTCTCTCCCGTCTTTTCTGTAGTTTACCCAGTAACACAAGTAATTGATAAATGTTTGGGGGTTTTTACCCTAGCATAAACGAAGGGTGCTGGCACAAAGGTGCCATAGTATGAATGATCTGTAGCACCAAGAACGCACGTAGAAATTGTTGAACTTGTATAAGTAAGAAATAACTATTCAAAGCTAGACACAGATACTGATTGTGGACAGTGGGACAACACTCCACCAAAGGTAATCCTAAGGGCATGTATGATCATCAGAGCACATTCTGCACCATCCTTTCTTAATGACTGAAAATTGCATTTTTACCAGCTTTTGTTTTAGCTGCAGCACCAGTGAAAACTACTTCAGTCCCCATCCTACAAAGTATATTCTTTCTTACTCCATACTTGAACAACAATTTCTATGGTTGTGCAATGAAAACAGATACATAATAGATCTGCGATAACCTTTTTCTCTGGCTTGTTTTCTATTAAACCCAAATCATTCCCATATCTGTTTTCAAATACAGCTGCACAAACAGTTGTACTAGCACAGCTCAGAAGGTCGAAACTTGCATTCAGATAAAAATTCTGCTTAAGCTGACATTCCTATAGAAAGTTATGCTCATTAAATGATTAAATGACACAGATATGAGAAACGGTTCATATCAAGGACCCCTCTACAGTCTTGATATTCCAGGCCACTAGAAAGGTCATTTGGTAACCTGTGTCACAGAAGCTTTGAGCCTCTTCACTTTCTTCACACTATGGCATGAAGAAAGCATAAGAAGTGTTTTGTTACTCCTGAAATCTCTAATAGTTCCCCAGGATGTGAAGCATCAGCAACACATAACAAAGAAAACATCAAGAAACAAACGAAAACAAACAGAACACCCTCAAAGACCCAATTGGTGCCACCACAAGGATTATACAAGCTTATTGCCTTCCACAATCAGCATACACATGGCTTACTACATAGGCATAAAAAACTAGGGGAAAGTCAGAAACAGAAAACACAGAATCAGTGATCAGTTTTGTTATTTATGAAAACATAAATAGGGGGGAAGTTTTTTGTCTTCCTCCACCCTGTCAAGTGCAATCACTTCCATAGTAATGTGCAGTGGTCTGCACTACTAAACACAACACTTAAAACTTCTGGATTAAATTAGTAAAAATAACTTTTTCATTTCGTTGTGTTATAATTTTTATTCCCTTGTTTCAACCCTCTGGCTTTGTAGAGAAGGTTAAGAACAGCCCAGTGGAAATTTCCAGCACACAGGCTGTGAATCACACTCCTAGAGGTCTACACAGGACCCAGTGAAGTCTACAAATAAAGATTTTATTATGCAAAACTCTTTAAAAAAATACAATGCTGGAAAAGAAGAAATATCTGGTGACGTATCTGTGGTAATTACCTAACAGAAAAAGTTGTGACAAGTATCAGTGAATATTTAAAAAAAGGCAGCAATAGGCAATTGTTCCACTGGAAGAGGTGGACAAGCAATAGAGCTATAGTATGGAAATAATGTCAAATGAAGTAAGAGACTAATGAAAACTTGTGCTCTCTATCAAAAATGCAGAAATATAAACACGGCAAGTGGGATGAAGGAAAAGCAGGAAGGAAATAAGGTTCAGGATAATGGGCAAAGAGCACATCATTAATAAATAAAGTGGAAATTGCTGCATTAGTGGCCACTATGGACAATTAACTACTGGTTTATTATTTATTTTAATTACCTGACCAGAAGGCAGTCCACATTAAAAAATCATCATTATATGTAGTAACATTGGGTTTCAAGGGGATTAGCACTTTTAAAACCTGTGTTAACTAGCTTGCAACAGCCATAATGTGCTTCTAAGTATATTGGTTCTGTGGCTGCTGAGAAATTGGTTTCTCTTCATCAGTTGACTATTGATTTCCTATCAATCCAAACACCATTTCACCATTTCTTTTACATGTTTTCCATCATGTTTTAAGATAACACATAGAGTATGCAAAAACCGCATTTTTTTTCCCAAACATAATGATTACTGTCTAAAAGGAAGTAGCCCAAATCATTCAGTCCTTGTTCCAAAAAATCTCCAGGAGTCAAATCTTCCAACTGCCTTATGTTTCTCAGATCACTCATACCACTGTGACTGGCACATAAAAAAAAAATCACAAAATCAGAAAATGAAACAGAGAGTGCAAAGTAAAAGCATCTGAGATTGTTAATTCTGAGCTAAAACGCTTCAGATCACTGTTGTCCCAAAAAACATTTTCTGTATCTGTATTTGTTTCAGTAAAAGTAGTAGTCATGCATTTCAGAGCAGAATGTAGCTTATAAATATTAGAACAAAAATAAATCAGTAATATACAATCTTTGCAGTATCTAATTGACCTGAGACAGCAGAGCAGGGATCAGTACAAATCCCTTTGGGGGGCACCAAGTGAAAAAGCCCATCCCTCCGCAATGAAGAGTTAGACTTGGTCTCACTCAGCATCCATTACTGTCAGCTGGCCTCAGCATCTCATCTAGGCTTAAAATCTTGATAGACTACCTACAGTACTGGGCTGGAGGTATGATTCATTCACACTAGCACCACCTAAATAGGTGGACTTTCAAAAGTCTCCAGCAGATGCAGTTAGACTAACAGGAGAGTCATTTTATTTCAACAGCTTATTCCTCCTCAAGTTACTTAGTTTAAAACCCTCCGTTTTTCTAGTCCTTCAGTGGTGTGGTTCTGCTTGTGTGGCCACCCCACAAAAATTGCCCTGTGACAGCATTAAAAAGGACAGTATAGATGAAAGGAAAAATCCTATTTCTTATGCTACATTTAAGAAGAATCAGGAAAAGCAAGGCCAGTCAGCAGTCTCGTGTAAACAAGTGCCATTCTAGGTGTTACCATAAATGAATCTCAAATTATTTTGGAACAAACAAGACAAAGGTGCAGATGCAAAAACGTATCTGGAAAGGATATACCGGAAAGCAGAAAGGTGACAGAAAAAACACAATTTTGCATTATGACAGGAAAAACATGAAACTTCAGACAGGTGCAGAGCTGCAAATTTTGAGAAGGAATGAGAGAAATTGATGCTATTTTATGTACCAGTCTTACGGTATTTCACAGAGATTCAGAACCTATTTATAGACCAAAATCATTCAGCTATCTCCGAAAATGGTATTTTCCTGCACTAGACCAACCCATCACTGGGAGGATTAAGGAAGAATATACCTGAATACACACAAGTGTTTCTTTTATTGGAACAGAACTGAGATCATTAAAAAAAAAGTTATAAAACAAAGTCTATCAACTAACTTCTACGTGTCTGGTTAATGTCATAACCACACCTTTTTTAGAGTTAGACAAGCTCTCTAGGCAAATAATTGTTTATTTATATAAAATAGGACCATGCTAATAGGAGATACTGCACAAAAGAGCAGATCAGCAGATTTTCTCACGATATCTCACTTTTAGTCCAATGATTTGATTTGCAGCTGCTAAAGGGCAAATGCATCTTCTCAATCCTCCCAGCCTGAGCCCAAACTGCCTCCTTGCCTGGCTTCTCAGTGAGCCCATTCAGCTAAATTTTTTTTTTTTTTTAAATGTCTTTTTCTTCTAGCTTAGGAAGATTAGCAGGCTCTCTGAGGAGTTAGATGAACACCAGAGCCCACATAAGAGATTAGGTTCACAGAAGCAGGCAAGAAAAGAAGCCCAGTCCCGTCATCAGTCACGGAGTATCAGCCACCCCTTAAAACTTCACCTAAACTATGCTGCCCTGAGGAAAATGCAGTGTGATGAGATTCAGATGGAAGTCTCTATTCTAAATTAGATGGAACCAGGATCTATACCCCAGGAAGGTGTTCTTCCTACTACAGATCCCTTCCACAGTGAATTAGTCTGCCTTTGCATTATCATTCCATCCTTCCTGAATTTAAGAAATGTTGCCAGTAAAACTTTTACTGAAATAGCGCATTTCTGCAAAAAGATTTGATCTTACTATATCAACAAGTTTCACCTCTCAAACATACTATATATATATATATATAAACATGGCCACCTGTCTATGGGATTTTTCTTTCATATTGTGGAGTAATTTATGTGGAACACATGACAGCAAGTAGCTGGAGAATATGTCATGCAGTACAACTGAAATACTATTTCTATAGAGAGGCGGTAAATTAGACATTACTGCTAACCTCTGAGGTCGTACTAGTGCCCGACAATTGCTCTTCAGAGGGAGGATGAATAGCTGATTACACAGGGTGGAATTTCACTATCTTCTAGACATAAATGTCCCATCAACATTACACTCCTTGGCTCACTTTGAAATAATTATGGCACTTAAGAATGTTGGTTTAGTATATCATCCTTTTCGTGTTTGTCTGTCACTGCTTCTTACTAAGCTGCCTCTAATAGCAATAACTGTACCATGCGCTCCTCTCATTCTGCACTCCTCCGAGCAAACTCTCTCTTGTGATGACAGATAAGCAAAGAGGCTCCAATTATCCCTAGTATAACAATCATGGGAAGATGACCTTATAAGTTGGGAGGCAGCCTAAATTAAGGACTATGTAATTGTCTGGTTGCAAAAGAGGAACACGAGCATTTTAATGAAGTCAGAAAACCGACCAGTGTTTTGTTGAAGGTTCCTAGAAAGTGACTGACCATCTCACCTAGGCATTAAAAATACATCTCCTTCTAAGTCTCATGACAGTGTTCAACATGTTAAAAAGGGAACTAGGGTTTAAGCTGGCTGAGTGGGGCTTTTTTTCTGGGGTTAAAAAGAAGAAAAAAGGAAGACTTCTTTCTTACTCTTTATAAAGATTTGATTTATAAGCATCATCTAAGAAGGTTTCCACTAAAAACTACCACATTTCAGCCCTGAGACAATTATCAACAGTGACATGTAATGTAGGCTTTAATTTATAAATATATAAAAAGTATTAGTTACCTGGTAATGTGCTCAAAATACTGCTGCTAGAATCTGACTGTTACTGGGTTTGAACTGTTGGATGCAGATCTTAAACTCAACAAATGTGAAATCATGCATTTAGATTCATTAGTCTGCGTGGGTGACCCAAGCATCCATCCACCAGGAAGGAAGAATAGTATAAAGACAGTCTAATTCTCTCCCAGATAATTCTACCTACCTCAAAATCAGACCGTAAATCGAAACATGAGGGCAGTTCAAGCCAGAATCCAAAAACTATTAATAAGAAGAAAGAAGTGGTTGAAACAATCAGCTTCCTCACTATGGAAAATAATCCTTGGGGAAATTTTGTATTCTGCTATCAGTAATACATGAAAATTTGTAATCAAAAAGAAGTGATCAGTTCTATTGACTAGTTCTATATTCTGTGAGATAGAATTTTAGAATATAGTGATCATCTCAAAAATTAATCTACATCAGAGTTTTTCAGTTGGTTTGATGGATCACATGACTTTCTTTTGGGGAAAAAAGATCTACAGCCATACTATGTTGTCCGCAGGCTGACAAAGCGAGGGGAAAACAAATCGGTACTTTGCATATCAGTCCACACAATTTTATTGCTTTTACAAAATTATACATTTTGTTATTATTTTCATGACACACCAATCAGGCATTGACAACAGTCAAGAGTTTGATCCCCAATATGTGGTGCCATTAGCCGTCTCGTCACTGCACTTCTTTGCATGCATACTTCACAACTTTTTGCAGTTCTGCAGATCACCTTTTGAGGTTTTACCATCCATTCACTGCACTTTCAGTAACACCAACATAGCCTGCTTCCACAGGTGGCTTTCTGCTCCACCTACTTCAAGAAAGATCAGTTTTACCTGTGATATCCCCAGCAATATCTGCTCTTGGAAACCTTCAAGGACAGAACAATCTACCCCTTAGAAATCCTAAATGTTTCCTGTTGTACTACATTTCCCTTTACTCAGTTTGAGTCTATTCCTTCTTGTCAAGGAACTGGACACTGGTATTTTACTTAAAATTTCTTTACTTCACATTTATTCAGTAAGATTTTTCTCTTTAAATACTCCTAGATTGTTCTCCCAGATTTACTGGCAAAATTCCCATTCTCTCCAGTAATGTAGTATCTGGATCCATGACAATTAAAAAAACCCCAAAAAACATTTTAATCCAATATTTCTTTTCTTCTATGACAAGATTTCCAACAGAAAACAGGTTTAGTAAGTTGTCTGAATCACGTGATATTCATCCAAGATGTCTAAACGAACTCAAAGATGAATTGTTTGAACAATTGATAACCTTTTCATTAAAACTGCCTCCAAGTCCCATCAAACGCAATGCCAAATTTTGAGAAGGGTCTCAGACGGTTACAGAGAATGGATCAGCCAGAAGGACTGGCAGACTTATTGGGAAAAGTATAGGAAATATAATACATAATATTTAGCCCATGGATATATGGATAAAGGTGATACACTGAAAGCAGTATGTTACTGGCAAAATTTTGTTTCACGAATACATTGGAGTTACTTGAGTGAGTCTACAGGTATAAAAGACAGATCAAGATTATAGAGAGTCAGCCTGAATTTCTGAAAGACTTTAGAAGAAATTAACACAAATTATGAGATCTGACCTTTCCAGGTAAATAACGTGTTTAGAAACCATTAGACTATACTGTGGAAAAGTTATGATATTAGCCCTGTTCTGACAGTAAGACCTATGTCTCTTCAAAGGCTTCCCTACAGATCCATTGAATCTCTTAATGCATTAAATTAAGGGAATATCTCGTCCTCCTTATTTCAGAAACCAATGAATTTTAGTTTTTAAATAAACTTAATTCTACTAAAATTCTTACACAAAATTATTTTTAAAAGACAAAAATTCTTGGGGAAACTGATTTTTAAAAAGATTTGGAGAAGGCAGCAGACCTTTCTCCTTAAGAATGTTTGTTATTTCGAATTAACACCATGAAAGAGGGACTTACCATCAAACACAGTGATACAAGTAAGTAGAAATTACAAATACCATTCATACTAATTGCTATGAAGCACAAGTCCCCTTGAAGAGAAATGCTTCAAGGATTAAAGGGAATCTTGCCTTCTGAATTGCTCATACAAAGTCATTGCATTTTAATTTGCCTCAGAGCACAGTCTTGCATTTCAGGTTGAGAATCAACAGTCTGCATATAACTCCAGTGTTTACTCAGCTGTCAAAATCTGAGGTTCCTTATATAAAATATGGTAAACTGAGGAGCTAGTAGTTTCATTGCTTGCTTCATCCCACTGTGAGCACTTTTCACTACAATTTTTTTTATAGATCATGAAAGTTAGGACCTCTTGGGACCTTGAGACATCTTATTCAAAGCACTATACAAACCTTAGGGCGATCAGGATCCGTGTTAACTACTGCAGAAGACGTGTGTATGTGCACGAGCAGATGGGTAACCTGCAGTTCATTTGTAAAGTGCAAATTAGCATCTTATAGCAGAAGAGATTTTTTTTTAACTTAGCATCAATACAGTTTTTATTTTTCATCTTCTTTTCATCCTATGTTTGTTTCATCTGAAAGACCTGTAATAGCAATTTACCTATTATAAATTATATGCATATAAATGCATATAAATTATATGCATTTATATTAATAAAATTCTGTATAATGTGTAATAGCACATATATATATATCGGAATACACAAAACTTATTAAAATATCACTTTTTTTTAACTTGCCATTAGGAAAATTTACTTATCTTTATAATGTTTGATATACGTTCTTTCTGAAAAAGAAGCCATTTCTAAACAGTAATTTACATTAGCAAGAATTTTTCTCCCCAAAGTCAGCTTATTCGGATCTTTTTCCAAGTGATCAGCAAACCTGGGAGGGAACAGAACTGGCTACACAGGGAAGAATGTCAGCTCTGCTTCTTTCCTGATATTTTGAGGAAATAAAATACCTTATAAAAAAAAGTTGATTTTCAAGCTTGGTTGTTTTTTCTTTTTTTCCTTTCAGTTGTCACAGAAATAGATTTTATATAAATTACTAACAGAACAGTACTGATAATTTTGAAAAGGTTATATGGAAATTGTACTAACATCAAAAGTCACATTTGGTCAACTTTATGACAGCTTTTGCTATGTTGTTGGTTGATTCAAATTTCCTTGCAGAATACCAATCTTATTCCTACATTTGTAGAATAAAGCATGAATAAAATATGAAAGTTTGACATTAATAAATATTAATTTACACATCTTTCTTGAGTTCTATTCCATCCCTGGCAAGTTCTAAGTAAAATGTTAGTAGACTCACTTCACAAAGCTCCGTTGACCTCTAATGATCATGATGAAATTTGCTTTTCATAATGGTCTTTCATGGGCAGTCCATTACACTTTTATGTTGAATAAGGTTACATTTAACATGTGAATCACCTTTATGATAGCTACACATAATTTTTATATAAATTAACTTGTTAAGGAAAGAAGGCATAAAAGACACAAGAAGGGCTTAGTAACGCAGTTTTAAAATGAAAACTGTAAATTCAGTTGGTGAAAATGAAATTATTTCAGTACGACTTCAATATATTTTGTTATTAAAACTAAGTGTGAGTAAAATGTGATAATGAGAACTGTTCCTATGTTAAATGTCAATTACACTCTGAAAACTAACAGGCTGAAAATTATTCATCACATAATAAAAGTGCAGGCATCATATGAGCAGTAAGAATCAAACAGGATGGACAAAAAGGTACATATGAAAGTTTGAACAACGATAGAAGTTCCAACAGGGTGCAAAAAATATAAAGAAAATATTAGGAATACAGAGTTATCACTTTGCTGTGTCTAGTGATTCCTGAAATAAAGCAATAAATCTATACCCACTCCTTTTATATTATTGTTCCTAGGCAATAAATGAAACGGGATGTTGAAAAGGAATATCTCAGGTTATAAAGATTTAACCTTATGGATATATTCAGAATCCACTAACATTTTTTTAAATATGACTGTGTTAAAGGAAACCATTTAATCTTTTTTGGTTCTTTTCCCTCACGAAAGTCTTTCACTAACAAAACAACAAAAAAAACCCCTTTATCTCAAGTCAGGTTTTATCATAGCATTTGATGTTATTGAAGATGCAACATTTTTCCACTTTCAGTTTCTTCCCTTCAGTATTTGTGCTCCCACACAAATTGCAGAATTTTCAGGTTTTGTTCTGAATTAGAACAAGAATTATTTTTAGAACGTTGCAGTGTCCCATTAAATGTATATTCCATTTTTCCTGAAACTGTTCCTAGAAACAGATAAAAATCTTGGACTGTACTGAATTTTGCCACTTAGCTCTGTAGGTCAGGATCTCAGCCCAGTGCTAGGAATCCCAAGGGCACTGCAATCCAGTGAGCACTCCTGCAGCAGAAATGTTGAGCAGCATGTTTCAGAACGACATAAGGTAGCATACCTACCCTTCTAATTTCTACTGAAAAGAATGAAGTTTAAAAAAAAAAAAAAAGTAAAGATTGGAAGAATCTACTGATTGTGTAATGAAGAATGGATAAATAATTAATAAATTACATTGACAATTCCTTGTGCTTGTACCTTGTAAAGTAACAAGTAGATTTCCAATTTAGCTGACACAGATCAAGGCTGCAAATACTGGGGGACTGTCAATAGAAGCAATGTAAGTCATGCTCTTGCTATAGTTTCTGCTGAGCAATGATTAAATGATAGTCAATAATGTTAGCCCGCTCATCCTTTTTGGTTACCAACATACATTCCATATGATTTCAGACTTTTCTCAAAAGTTGCGGTGAAGTTTGATTGTCAGAGAAAAAAAGGAATGCTGACAAGATGAAAACCATTTCCTTTCCATGAAGGTCAACCTCAGACCGACAAATTAAACCCCAGGTAACATAATAAAATTTCAAGATACAAGTCTTAAGAGGTCAGCTAGGGATAACATTAGTATGCTAACAAAATACAGTTTACAATAAGAAGGAAACAAAGATATCAAGATGTCAGAAAAGGATATTTAAGATTGTTAACTCTCTTTTTGACGAGAAACAGAAATTTCCAGTGGAAAGTAAATAAATATTCATGAAAGGGTTTGAGCCATGAGATGAGTTTCTCTGATTATGAAGAATTTACCATCCACATTATGATGAGGCTGTCATCTTGAATATGAGAAGGGAGGGGAAGAAATATGGATAGAGGTTTACTATCTCTCCAAGACAAAAGAATATTCATAAGAGCCTTTCATACCTCTTGCTGTTTCTAAAGCAGCAGTAATTCACTTTCTGCCTGGCTGTCAATAATGAAAGAGAAGCCTCTTTCCTTCTTTCTCTATCAAAAAATGTTTTTTAACACAGAATAGGGGAAATTTTTATTCATATTCTGTATCCCTAGAAGGCATAAAATAAAGCTGTAGAATTCCATAGACTCAGGACAGTGTTATAAACTCAACAATATTTTTGGATTTACTTGTACTCCAGTATTTTCAAAGTTTAAATACATACAGTTTCTGAAAGAAAATCCAATATGGGCAACCAACCTGTATTTCTTTCACAGCTCACATTTCCTCACAGGGGATAGTCTGGAATTTCCTAGCAGAACAGGTCACAAAGTTTAGAATATTTTTGGTAGCAATTGCCTTCTTTACCCTGTCACTAAAGCCTAAAATTAATTCTCATTCACCTCTGGGTTTTTCTGTGTAATGAAAGCTGCAATGAGCAATAGCCGGTGGAGTGGCCAGGGAAGACTGTGCTATGTCATCATCACTACTCGTGAGACACACATTTTTCTGCATTCACTTTTGAGTACGGAATAGCCTATCTCCAAGAAACAGAAATGGAAGTCCAGAAGCACTAATATTTAACGGCAGAATTAACACCTGCCAAAGACAAAACTAATTACTCTAGTCACTGTGTATGACTTCTTTCATCTTCCTTTCCACCTTATGCATTTGGGAAGGTTTTGTATCTGCAAGTCCACTGCAATTGCAAATCAAGCTAAACTTGCAATGGTTGCTTTATGAAGCAACTTCTCACATGCGATTTGCTAGCAAACTTAGGCACAAAGAGCAAAAAATAGTGGGAAGGCAGGCTGTGAGTGAAGAGAAAGTTCCGTTTCACCTCTTTTTCTGCACTTCTACACAGAATTTGCTACACCTCTCGCTACATCCTGATACATATTTGCCTCATTTACATTCAGACATGATGACAATTGGAAATACATTTCACTGCACAAGCAGATATCAAATCTGGGTTTTGCCTCCTATACTTTAGACTTATTTGAATAATAAAGCAATCTTCAGATTTATCTTTCAGACACAGAAACCTCAGAAGGTCCTGGAGGAAAAAGAAAAACTTTTATTCTTCATATCCCTAGGCTTATACAGAAAATTGTTTTATCCTAAAATTTCCAGCTTCTCTTAGAATGGGTTGTGTCAGTTCATACCTCATTGAATGAGGTGACATAGTAAAACTGATGTAACCCAGCATGAATCATCACAAAACACACCAGTTGGAAAGCCATGCAAGGAGTTACTGTCATGGATAATAAACACAGAAAAATGTGGTATGTTATGGTACTTGCAACGATGCAGCCAGCAGCGAGATGATACAAAGCATTTCAGCAAAGTACCACCTTCATCATTTCCTTTCCAACAAGTTTCACTGATCATTTCATAATGAAAGTAGTTTTGCTCCAACATCTAGTAACTTCTGATGACTTTAAACCTCTACAATATTTTCTAACTCTTAAAATTAGTACTATTTCTATATCTAAGGCACAGTAAAAGTAAATTCAGTCATGCCCAACTTTAGGATTAAGCATATATACACTTTAAAAAGACAGTCTGCTTGCCTGTTTTACAAAGAAGTCCGACACTGAATGACTTTTCAGTAACACTTGACTTTGCTGACTTCTGGCTGATTTACACAACAGGACATTACTATAAACAGGCTGCTGGAAAGTCTTGAATTTGAGTCACATTTGCAAAAGATTGCAGTGTTATCTGAGACATTTTTCAAGACCTGATTGCAATGTCTGTATAGGCCACTCTTAAGTGAATTAATACGATCTCTAATGGAATTCCCCAAAAAGAAAAATGGCACAGTGCATGGAGTGCACTCCAAAAATGGAGTGCAGACTAACTAAAGTGCTTCTACCAAACAATGTTAACCATGTTAACCATGAGCCAAGTTCATATGCTCATTTTTTCCTTTAATTTGCTACTAATGCAGGAAAGCCTCACTCAACGAACTTGAAAAAAAAAAAGAAAAAAAAACCCACATAAAACAACCAACCAACCAACAACCCAACCACCCACATAAACAAAACCAGAAGTAGTTCTTGTAGGGCAGTCCCAAAATTTGAAATCTCACTGTGTAGCTCTGTAAAGACTGAAACCCTTAGATAATCAATTACAAAGATAACACTAATAGGAATCAGCCACCTCTGCATCCTTTAAAAATCCTGGCCTGGATTAATATAGGTAACAAGACAGTGTCACAAAATATAGCATCTATAAACAAGCTACAGTTCAGCTCAGTGAATGAAGAATACAGTGTCAGTCTTCAGTAGCAAGTAGCAATCTGTTTTAATGGACCATAAAGCCATCTTAAATGAAAGAAAATGAAAGAGCAGTTTAATTTTGGTTGGGGTTTTTTTGTTTGTGGTTTTTTTGCAAAGCCTTATGACAATGACAATATTTACAGCCCACACAGAGGAACACAGATGGGCAGAAATTAATCTGCCAAGATAACTTTCCCCAAACTTGTGGTGGACTTGCCTGTATGAAGGTTTTATTATATGATTAATAATGCTATTCAGAAGTACAGGGTCAAACAGTGGCATGGCAGTAAAGATGTGGGTAAAATTACCTATTCAGTGTAAAGAAGTATATAATTTTTTTTTTTTTTTTTTTACACACAAATGAAACCTATACACCACTGTGTGCTGTTTTTCAGAATCTATCTTTTCTTTTTACTGAAGCAATGTACATATAAACTACATTAAAAAATTGACTTGAACAAAAGAGTCTATATGCTACAAATACCATTGAGTTTACCAATACTACAATGGATTCTGTGCAAATTTCCACAGTAGGATAAGGGGAAACTGGTATATCTTTTTGCTGTTCTTAGCAAACCAGCTTTTATGCTTCAAAGGTCAGTTATTTCCAGCAACTAGAATCCATTCTGAAATACAGCAATTTTCTCTCCTCATCAACAAATTTACTTTTGTCGTTCCATATCAGATATTTCAGGTTTTCAGAAGAAAGTACAAATTCCTTCTGTCATTTGTACATGTTATGCGACTGAGATTCAATCTTACATCCCTGTACAATTATGTTTATAAAAAGGTTATCTGAGCAAATTCTACTGTAAGTGTAAGATTACAAAGGCTCGATGCAAGCCATTTATGTGGGCTGTATAAGAACAGTTTCCTGTTTTCAAATATTATATTGCCCTTTCTTACCTCCCCCTCTAACTGACAATCTGTTTTAGAAACTTTTCTTCAAACAAGGTTACACTTCTAAAAGCAGAAGGCAAAGTCCATACCACGTGGACTTCAGGCCATCCTCTTCAGCCAAAAAAGATCTGTGGTTACCAGAGACAATCTTTTCAGCTGTACGGTGTTCAAGGCCTGAATTCCTGGGGGAAAAAATAAAACCCAACAACATTTTCATTGCCTATCTCAAAGGATGAAGTAATGAATTTCTTCTTAGTATCGTAATGTTCTTCATGAGTGTTATAGGATTGGTTTAATGTGAAAATGAAGGCAGCATGACTAGAAACTTCAGAAGAAGATTTCTCTACAGGGGTCAGAGATAGCAAGTGAAATACAGAATTAAGTAGAGAGTGTTGATTTTCTTTCCTTTCCCTTTCCCTCCTTCTTTCTTTCTCTTTCTTCTGATAACAATAATAATAATAGTAATAATAATAATCTCTTGAAAAAAACTGCCATAGTTGTTCAAATGAAATTCTAATGCAAATTTTAACATACCAAACACCCTGAAAGATTTTAGGATGTCAAAGTAACCTTGAAATATTTGATATTACTTTGTTTCTATCTTCCCTAATTATCTTTTATTCAAGACAGTGATTTGAGGCAGAAAAAATAGAAAAGGGGAGGAAGATTTAACAACAAATTTTGATCAACAAGAGACTATATCTACAGTGCAAATGAAGCAACAATACAAATATAAGAAATAGAGCAAGGGGAAAAAATAACTATGATCATAACTCTAAATAATGTGTCTAACATCTTTGCTAAATTTGAATTTCAGGATGAAACTATTCACATGCTTAAAGCATATACTTCAGTCCTTTGCTGTGTTTGGGAATTTATTTGTAAATTAGAGTTTGTCTGTAACAAGACCTGCTACAGTAGTTTCTGACATTTCTTGGTCCACAGACTGAGAATAGTGTGTTTGAATAACAACATCATGTTTAGATTTTTCTGGACAAGCAACAGGACGCTCAGTTTTAAACTGTGGTTTGTGCGGATGCACGTAATATCATATGATCTTATAAGCAATAAATTGCTCACAGATTGGGAAGCACCATCAACAGGATATAACAGATCCATATCCCCTTCAAGTCATATCTGCTCCCCTCTATACTTATAAAATTGCATATTTTACTTTTTTCTTTTTTTTTTAAATTTAACAGAATTACATTTCTTAGCTCAAAAAACAAAGGCATATACTTTCAGGTAATTCAATATTTGCTGTCAACAGTCCAGTCAGGCCCAAAGTTTAAATGCACTGTTTTGATAATAATTATCAGTATATCAATAATTATTTCTGTGTGTGCATATATAAGTATATCGATAATTATCACTAGATACATCTCTATATGTCAGTCAATTACCAGTATTATCAGCGTGATATTACCTAGTATACAGATTAAGATAAATGTATATTATTCTCTTTCCTTTTCCATATTTTTCCTGCTATATTCATACAGTAATACCTCCATTTCTCAACTCAGATTTTTTATTTATACTTGATACCAAATGTTTACATTAAGATGAGAATTGGTTTCTTCTTAAACATCCAGGAGATCAGTGTCCTCTTACACATTTCTACTTTTTTTAAAAATAAAATATTAAATATTTAAAAGAAGCTTGGAAAAGCTTTTTGGATCTTTCAAGAAAAAAAGTTTTTCAGGCTTTCTGAATGTTAGTATCATTGTATAATCATTCTCTCACATTCTTGTATAAAGAAGTGAGATCCCTATGGACAATCAAACATCAAATGGTAATGCATTATGTTGATCATGCTTAAAATATTACTTGCCTCGGGGTCTGTCAGCAAAATCAGTCTCTCTTGATGATTTCCTGACTTTTGAAGCTAGAAGGGTTTACACACATTTCAATAGAGGAAGCCAGACTCTTGTTTATCCTTAGAGATTCTTACTCTAGCATGTGTGGGCAGAGATTCTGCACAAACACAAAGGTCCCTCAAGATGAATTCAGGTGAGACTGAATTTATAGCAGTAAACTAGCAGTAAACAACAATCTGTAGTTTTTCTCATACCATCTTTAAGATAATAGACATTGTCACGTGAAAATAAAACAAATACAAAACTGCTCGAAAAGGTACCAGGCAAGTTTGCAATACTCTGAGCAGGTATACCTACAAAAAGGTACTGCTAGCAAAGGCACCTGATATCCCCAAGGCAAAAAAATGAGCCTGCAAACTGAATTCATTCCCTGTAGGACACATATAGGACATATTAACACAAGTATAAATGCATTCTTCGGTTTAAATAATTGTTGAGAAATACAGTTTTCATGTATTCTAAAATTCCACTGACCTATCTTTCCCCTCATATATTTAAAATCCATTTTTAGACCTCTAGCCTGATTACAGGCAGTCATGTGTGTCATGATATCACCTGGAACATGAAGTATTGCAGATTTCAGCAGTAGATTCTATACCATTCATGTACTTCTGTAATTAATGACAGTTAATTATTAAGTCCATAGTTTCATAATACTCAGCCAGTAACAGCCAGAGCAGCCCAACAACCTAGGCAAACAAGTGGCTAGCAGAGATGAGACCAGAATAATGCAAGAAGCATATTCACAGATGTTTTGCCAAGGCACAAACAGTATGAATACAAGTCAGTTTCTGCCTCCTGCAGAAAGCATGGTGTTTCAACACCCATGAACTGATGACTTAAAACCATGCAGCTGAAAGGCTCAGCTATGTGGTTAGGTCCTCCCAATCCTTTCTTTTTTTTATCAAAAAAAAAAAAAAAAAA
>VZSF01003411.1:98618-113447 GCA_013398295.1 Chionis minor
TTTAGGCCCCCCCAACCCTTTCTTTTTTTTAAAAAAAAAAAAAAAAAAAAATCTTTTCCACCAAAGGATTTTTCTTTGAAAGACAAAGAAAAAAATAATACAACTAAGATCCTAACCTAGGATTTAGAAAGGCCTAGATTAAAAGTACTGTATTGTCTCAAATTCCCATCATGATCCTGGGCCTTTAGTTCCTAAGGGCTTGTATAAATTGAGTCTTGTATCACTTCTCTGCCTTGCAGTGGGAGCATAATATTAGAACAGCCATACCAAAGCTCTGAATCCTGACTGTGACCAAAGCAGAAGCAGGTGCTTAAGGAACATGTATTTTGCCAGTTTTCATCAGTCTGCTATACCAATTTATTTCATCTTCATTAGATCTTGTATGGTGAGAAATAGTAAATAATTGTTCTCTATTCACTCTCCCTAGGCAACTCACAGAATTGTATTGTTTGCCCTCTGGTATTTTTTTCTTTTTCCCCAAGCTGGAAATATCGCAAATGTTTAATCTCTTCTAGTAGAGAAGCTATTCCACACATTCCACTGTTTTATTGTCCTTCTCTCTACAATTTACTGTTCTCTACTGCATATTGTCAACATTTTGAGCTGGTGGATTAATCAGACATTCACAGACTCATACAATAGCATGAAAACTATTTTTTGTTTTCTTCTCCATTACTTCCAAATAATTTCTAACGTTGTATTGGCCTCATTGACTGTATTAGCTAAATACACAAGTCACATCAGAAAAATTGATTTTTATTAAATGCATCCTCCAATTTTCTATCAAATGCCGCTGCTGGCAGAATGCTTTACTATCACTGTATTGCATTCTGAAGATCCCAATATGCTGAAAGACCTGAATTATTTCATTCAAAAAAGAAACCTATTTGTCTCAGTAAATTAGTCACTCGGATATCCTCAGGGTAATCACGGTATTAAAAGTCAGAAATTAAATTAGAAAAGTGAAGGACTGGTTTGAGAGTTAGCAGCACTGAGCAATGCCAAGTGTCAGTTCAGACCAGGAAATTAAAAACACTACGGTCAGCTGAAACAGAGAAAGTGGCATGGATAAAGGGGGCTCATAACTGACTCCTCTAAGGTGCAATCAGATATTGACTGATTTAATCTAGTCAAAGTCTCATAATTTGGAAAGATATATGAAAATGGTATCTTTGGGAGCACATGCGTTTCTGGTATCAGAGAGGTATTGTGATTCCTGTTCTGTTTTAATGGTCTCGAAAATAAAAACACTGTCAACGTACCATTTCATCACACCCTGGCCTTTCCTGTTTGTATACTTTTTATGCTCGATATACCTACCATTTCTGAGATCTGAAGAAGTCACCACCTAAGGTAAGAAGGCAACAGGTAACTGGCATTATCACTAAAGGTTTCCATAGTTCTGGATCACAGATGTTCATAGTGTGTAACTAGTTTTTCCACGTGCCAGTGAAGGCATTGATATTGCACAAAGTATTAATAAAAATACATGCAATTTAGGACAAGCACACAAGAATTTTTACTCTTTGGTGTATCCCAAACCGGAAACAGAGGAATATAAACCCACTTCTTTACTCATTCAGAAAGCATTGCCCAGCAGAGATAGTAGGCTGTGTAGACTATATTCCAGAGTAAAAGAACCCGCGCTCTGACCTGCTCTTCCTTCCAGCACCATGTGCTCCCAACTGCCATGAGGCATGAGAACCAGATAATGCCATGAACTTCACCTATGAATCAATAAGAAACTGGCACAATTCCTGGAAATGCAGGCTTAAGTGGTATTTTCTGGAGAGAACAGACAGCTGCTTCAGCCTGCAGTCACTGCAATTTCTAAATGGCTATCTGGTGTAGCCCACTGACAGCGTAAGCGGTAATCCACTCCAGAGGAGACAAAGGAGGAGGTCTAAGCCACAAAAAGCCGACATCCTGCTAGAGACACTCAGCTGTAGCACCTTGCAGAACCTGTCAGAAAGCAAATCAAACCCTCACATTTCTATTTTCACTTGCAAGGGTTTCCCCTGGGCACTACCTAAGAATGAAAATTAAGGGCTAGTACATATACCTACAAACGTCATTACTTTCCAGCTTAGGGGGAAAAAATCCTTAATGCCTTATGTTGCATAAAAACTTCTCTTCTGTAGAAGAGATATAAGGGGGAAATAAGAGGATATAAGATTATTGTTCTCTTAAAAGGCTGGAAGAAGATGCTAAAATAGCTTTCTCACTGATAAAAAGCTAATTTTCCTGTAAGAAAACAATAATCAGGTTATTTTTTAAGTCAGAAAACTACTGATCATTATAATGAAGATGTAAAAGGTGAGAAGTCCTTAGATGAAAAGCCAAATGGCAGCTCTTCAGCAAAGGCAACACAAATAAAGCAAGAAAACACGCAGGAGAAGACGTAGATGCTGCTTAGTTCATACATAGCTCATTGTTTGGGCCTCACCTGCAGGATTATTTTTCCTACAATGCCCTACCCTTCTTTCCAGTGACTCCACTTGAAAAACTGCAGCAATGAGACCTCTGACAAGGTATCAGCGAGTATGTAGGATCAGATATCCACATGTGACCAGTACAGCAATAGTTGCCAATTTCTCTGTAAGTACTAGTAACTCAAGTTTGTACTAGTTATGGTTACAAAACACTTCTGGAAGCAGATAGAAGTCAAAAGCAATTAGTCTAAAGTGTGCATGGCAACATGCCATGAATAATGTTCCAAATTGATGCCAAGACGAAGTCCTAGGACCAGTTTAGCAGCATCAGCCCAACACACTACCTAAATGGAAGAAACTTGTCTCCCAACAAGGATAAAAAAGCTCCTCTTTTTCATCAAAATAGATCAAAACCTTCCATTTACTTTTAAGGAAACATACTTAATTCACATCACTGACAAGCAGAGACTGTTAGAAGGTGATCTCTCCTTGAAAACAGAAATGTTTTTTCCAGAAGGTCCCCCAAATTATCTTCTGCCTCTTCATTTCTATACCACTCTCTATCTTTTTCTAGAAAAATGAAGGAGGAAAACCAGCAAAAGTTACAAATGAACACATGCACAGAGTAGATATTTATTGTGGAGGTATGATGCTCTATCATATAAGGTCATAAGGAAAAAGAAAAATCAAATAGTTGAAACCCATTTTTGTAAACCCTGTAGGACGAAAAGTATTTCCACATTTTTCTTTAAGAATTCCTTTATTTATCTTTGTATTAGTTGTTCAAAAAGCAGCTTGAAAAATGCAGCGGTAGTCTCCACATAGTAATGCCTGTCTGAACTAAAACAAAAGCTCACAAATATAGGAGAGTAGCTTGAATATATTAAGATCACATTGACTAAAATCAGAAGGGTTTACAACCAGCGGGGAACTCAAACAAGACTATCCACTAAAGAACTCCCTTTATAGCAAGAGAAGGTAGTGACAGTGTAAGTATACAGTTCAGCAGTCCAGATTTACTACCAGAGACATGATTACTGGAAAATACCTCTGTAAAACTTGTGCACATCGATGGCAATCAATGCCATCTTCTGCAGTACTTTGAATGTCTATATGTGACCTATATATGCAAGATACACATCAGTTCTTTTTTGTTACTTTTTTTGTTCTGCAGTTTAGTCAAAGAGGTAACAACCCATTTTTTAGAAGAAAATGAGAATGGAAAGTTAAAATAATAAGGACATATGTATCTTCTTTTTTACGATCAAAAAAGTATCTATTAAAAATACTGGTTGCTCAGTATTACTTCTTGAAATTTAGCTACCTATCAGCTATTGCATCCAGAGCTGCTTCTCTGACATGATGGAAGAAAACACACACTTTACTTGTAAAAGTTGTTGAGATAATTAAACAAGCTATATAGATATCTTGCAATACTATTGTCTTCTTGCTCTAATGCAGAAACTTGTTGCCCAGATGAGAAGTAGAAAGATGAAGTAACCTCTCATTCACTTGGTATTACACTTTGCTTCTAACACCAGCATTAACCTTCTGCTAAGTGACGGCAGATGCCTAGGCTATATAGCACAGAAATGGCGAAAACACAAGAGGGTATATCCATATGTAATTATATTTCATTTTCAGGCTTAAAAGAATTCTGAAAAAAAGATGATTACAGTAGCCCCTGGAGCAGTCCTCCTTTTTTCAAGAACTTAGTAAATACGCTGTAAGACTTTGGTGCCACTCACAAATCAATTGCAGGTAGACATGAAGAGACAGTCTAAAATTAGTGTATTTAGAACCTAAATTAAATTCAAAATATTTAACTATACAATGTTTGAGCATAGTGGTGCCACAGAATATTCTTGAACAACAAAAACAACTTATGCTTACCATGATACAGTTTTGAACAGTAATTTCAGTTTTAAAAGTTAATTTGGGACACGTATAAGATCTTATTTGTAAATCACAAGAACAGGTGCCTTTAAAAACTACAGTCAGCTGTAGAATGGTGAGTTTTTAAAAACTGTATTTTACTGGAATTATTATTCACATTGTAATGATTTTCTTTTTAGCTGGAAGTTACTTCCCAATTGCCCAGTGCTGCTCTGGCACATTTAAAAGACCTGATCATCAATTTCTTTGAATCAAATTGAGACAGAATATTATGAAAGATTCATTTTCTTTGCAAGATACTATTGTTGTATTGCTTGCTTCTCTACAGCTATACTGTTTTTGAAATAAAAGATATGTAGCAATGTTAGTGTTTACGCCTAGGTACAAAGGCAGCTAATTCCCAAGGACGTTGAGGACAAGCTTACAGGTGGGGTTATGGATTGAGAGTGTTACAGAGGCCTGTTCAAAATCATGTCTAAATAAAGAAAAGTGTGATGGTTACATACTTTAAATATGGTTTTTTTACTTTTAGGATTGAAAGCAAATCTTTCTAAATACTACTAATATAATTATATTTTAGAGCACATATTTGTCAGTTTCCCCCGAAACCATCAGATAACCTACCATCACACATTGTAGAGAGACCATTTTTGCCATTATGAAGGCTTCATTTATGTCATAAAGCTAGTTTTAGTTGAATTAGCTTTCTAAATTTACATTTCAGTATTGCAGTAAACCTCAGTATGTTCTGTCTTAGGAGTTAAAGCAGAGTACTTATTCAAAAGCAGAAAGACCTACACAAAAGTTCATTAATTAAAAAAATCTCACTGACTAAAAATAAACTCCACCCATTACCAAGGAGATTCTAACCCCTCATCTGACTGTGAGCCTCCCAATACTTTTTTCTCTTTTATTCTCTCATCTGGAGAACTTTTGATACACAACAATGACCGAGCACAATCAGAACTAGTCCATTCATTGGCACACTAATAAATTAATAGTTGATTTAATTAACCATTTGCCAAAATAGCTAGCTGCTACAATGTTATTGCTTGGATACCATCACTTCATTCTATCCAGGCAATTAATTTCTAAGACACTCACATGCACGGAGTTGCCAGTTTGGCATGCAGGCCTCATTAACTCAGCTGCCTTGCTTCTCCAACCTTATCTACTATCCGTTTCTACAAGAGTCCTCCTGTGTCTTGACACTAGTTTGTCCCTGTTTAGTTCTGTTGTATGGCTTCAAGTTTTCAAAAGACAAACTACAACCGAGAAAAGATGAATGTTTAAAGTAAGTTATCCTGGAGGTAAGTGTCATCTGGTAACCTTGTCAGGTGGGTAAGCAGAACTGGAATGTCATCAGTCAATACAGCTAGCACTGAATCCCATTCAGTTAAGATGTGGATGACGTTCACATCTCTCATTCTCCATTTTCCTTCCAGGCAACCTGGAAGTTTACAGCTGAGACCGAGGGCAAAAAAACCCCCAAAAACTAAGCAACAACAGCACCTTTTGAGACCATTACAAGGACCTTCTTTACTCAAAGCCTAAGTATCTGACAGTCTAAAGACAACTCTGGAAGGGTTTTGCAAAGTCAAATGAAAATACTGGTTCAAATGAAATATACCAAATTTGCTCTTATTTCTTAACTTATTAAGAGTGAATAAAAAAAGAATAGGAAAGCTTTGTAAAAGCTGATAACACTTTTACAGGTTTAAAGAAGCAAAACACTGAGTTTTTCTAATGAAAAGGCTTATTTAATCTAGCAGACAATATTCAGTATCATTGCAACAATCAGCGTGTTCAAAAAAACCAATATCTACCATCAGCAATAACAAGAAAGTCATACTTTCTTTACCCCTGAGAATTAAACAGCTGCTGAAACACCTTATGAAGGTATGCACTGGCATCTCCATTATCCAGACTTCAAAAATCAAGTCTAGGTTTCTTCCTGAAAAATATGTTCCAGTTTCTGCCCCAGACCAGTTGAAGGGAAAGTCTATGGCTTGTGTTGCCTCATGGGTTAGCTTAGGTAACAATGACAGTCTTTACATGCCTTGAACACCACAATCAAAGCGTCTTATTTTTACTAATGGTAATAACGTGGTCAAAACTCAAGGACATGGAGGGAAACGTCCTACTTCTCAACTATGTTGCAACTACAGTAATATTTATGAGGTTAGTACAACATGTGTGGAAATACTCTGTTGATAGGTTTTGAAATAGTTTTATATCAATGTTGCATGCATACATATCCGTAAGAAAAAATACGGGACCCATGGATAGTCAGGAGTTTTTTTCTGCATAGCTGATACTTAAAACACAAGATGCAGTAAGACTGGAGTGCAGATCCCTACTAGATTTTGTTAGATTTTAGATCATACTTTGTAAGTTATTCAAAGCATGTTGTGATCCTGACATGTTTGAGAATACTTAGAAACATGGATGAGAATTGGAACTGACAAACCATGCAAAGAATCTAAGTGGACTGTCATTTTTATTTATAGTGTCAAAAAGAACGTCTTCTTATGTACTGCCATCATGATTAGGAAGTCCGCATATCACCACAGCTTTTGTGCATTTAACAAGTGTACTGCATCACTGAATGAGCTAAAATTATTGTTCCATACATTTTAGGATGAATAGAGTAATCCTAACAGGTGACACAAGCCACTCCTCCAGGAGAGATACTAGTAGCAGGAATTAATATAAAGAGATTATAACACCATCAAGTATTGCTGCTAATGACTGACAGAAACACACTACTTTAGTAGTGAACAGCTGCATAAAAAATAAATGGACATCTCATTAGATGTAAGGTAATAATGCCTTTATGGTTCATATTCACACAATACCCCAAACAGAATTCGCAGGCATTAGCTTTCTTTCCCATCATCTTCTAGTTCACAGACGAAAGGCTTTAGCCAGTAATATATCGAAATGTTTTGCTCTAAGTCTCAAAATAAGTCTTTGACTAAGTCAAGAATAGATCTTGTATCTATTGAATGCTCTCACTGCGAAAGAAGCCTAAGCTATTCTTTTATTCCTCCAACTAGGATAGCGGGGCACTTCTAACAAGTCCCCAGTTCTTCATGATATTTGAGTAACAAACACATCATGTAACATCTTCAGGTGAATTAAACAAAGGAAATAAGGAGAGTAAATACAATTAACACAGAAGTCTTGGATCTCAGGTTTACTGTGTTTTGCACGTGCGTTTTGAACAAGCTTTCAGGCCTCTATGAAGAAAAAAGTTTGGAAGAAGATCCTAACCACACAGAGGATGAATGGAGATTTTTGACATTCAGGGCACATAGAATTATGAGATAAAATATTTGGCATTGACAAGCTCTCACTGCTCTAATTCACCTGCCTTCCAAATCTCCAGATCCTGTTCCTGCTGTTCTTGCATGACGTCCTCTCCCAAACTCCTGCATTTTTCCAACCCCAATTTCTCTCTCCTGTTGAGGAGATCTCCTCGCTCTCCCTACGCAGTACTCACCATAACACGTCTGGCCGTCTCCCCAGCTCACTTCTGGTGACTGCTAATTCTTTCTTGTGCTCCTATCACCTCCAGCACACCAAGATGTTTCTGTTAGAGCATATCTAGGGATAGCACAGACTCGTGCCCATACCGCACTGTTGAGAGAAGAGGTCCTGGGGCGATCTGGCTCTAATAGGAGCTCTTTCAAGCCCCTTCTGACTAGTGGTACAGACAGCAATAGCAAGAAAGGAGTCTGCCTGTGGCTGTCTGCCCTGAGGAGCTGAGCTGAGGCTAGTTTGTCACACCTGTGCACCCAGCTGCAAGAATTTAAGTTCCTGAAGGGGAGGGAGGGAAGCTATTTCTTTAACATGCCATGGCAATCGCTACTGATGCATGCAGCGCAATGTCCAAGGAGACAGGAAATGTACGAGGGGATGTTTATTCACATTTAATCCTACCTTCTCTACGCAATGTGTTACATTTCCCCTGCTGCAAAGCGAAAGTGAATCTGGAGGGCTTGGGGATGCAAGGGAGTTCCCCTCCCTGGCTTGGTGGGCTCCAAACCAGGACTCCTCCCATCCCAGGTGGGATGCACTTCCCATTTGGGGGTCTGGCCAGTGGCAGGGCTGAACATGTGCACCACAGGCACAGATACACACACACACACAAACAAGTTCAGTAGTGTGCCTACATACACACACAGAAGAGAGCACACTCATACAGAAAATGGTCAGGAATAGAGTTTAATAAGAAGACAGCATAAGATGTGGTGACAAAATGCAGCGCTCAGCCAGGCAAGGGTACTGACCAGCAGCCTGCTTGCAGTTAACCAGACTTTTTTTATCCTCCTCCCTCTCTATTTTTCAATGCTCATTCTTTCCTCATTCATCTTGATCTGCACTTATCGCCCCCCAGATGAACAACCCACGCCTACATATTTTTTCCCATTAGTCCCAGTTTTACTACACCTCTGCCCACTTTTGGTGTTTCTGATCTCATTATCTAGGTCATCTTAGCTTTCTATCTAAACCTGTCTACTGACAGGGTTACCTATGTTCTGTTGGTATTGCACCTTTTCACTCCCCAAAAGCTTCCCAATACTGCCCTCCGATTATCTGTTCACTGCCTCTCACCTAACTCCCCATTAATCACCTGTGAAATCCAGTTATACCACATGGTCTGTATCCAAAGTTGGTGCTTCTGATTCCATTACTGAGGTCGTCTCAATCTTCTATGGTATTACTGATACAGCTACCTAGGTACTGTTGGCTTTGCAAGATTCCCCTTCCCAAAAGCCTCCCTCTTGAAATCATCTGTGAAGTTTGGATATTTCTCACATAATCTCCCCTTAGTCATCTGTGAAATCTGACCATTCCCCACCCCAGTACAACACCTTCCTTCCACTCTTTTTTTGCACTTTCACCCCTTCTCACACCTCTTCATGCCTTTAGTTTTCCCCTCCTCTAAACCTGCCTATCCTTGCAATTGCTTATCCCCGTCATCATCCTTCTGATCTCTCTTCATCCCTGAAGACAGATACTCAGAGAAATTCTAGATGACTCATGAAATCTAATCAGATCCAACTTTCCCTTGGATAGGGATGGAGCTATCAGAATTGCATATATTTAGGATAAAGGATAAAGAAGCCTTTTCATTTGTATTGTTGGTTTTCCCCCTTCAAGTCCAAGAAAAACAGGATCTTAATATAGTCTCCCTCCCTTTTCCTCCATCAGGTTTTTGCTTCTGTTAACAGGAAAAGAGTCATCCATAAGAACTCTCTCCAGCAGATGTCAGCTCCTACTTCTTGTAATGAGAATTTCACAAGAAAAACAAGCAGAGAAAAGGGGATGATGAAGCAGAGCTCTTCAGCATCAGGAAGATGAAAAGTTTCCCCTCCCATTTACTAGTGGTGTAACAGCTGAGCTCCCATTAGTTTTACTCATGCACTCAGGATTTATTTATTTGCTACCATTAATCACTTTATCTCTCACTGAGAGAGCAGAAAGCCACACAGGATTCTGCATTTTGGGAACACGACAAGATTCCCCCAATGGAACAAATTACACAGAAAGGAGTGAATAAAGCATAATTTTTTATCAAAATTGTCAGAGACTCCTTAACATCGATATAAATAACTCAGATTTGATGCTTTGGGGTATTTGCACATGGCTAATGCAGGGCTGAGCCAATTCCAGGAGGAGCTGTCAAATTAAAACCCCATTGTCTATATCACCTATTGCTCTAATCTCCTCAGACCACACACCAGTCCAGTCGGTCCTGTTTCTCAGCCTTCCAATTCCCTGCAACACCAAAACACAACTATGATCCATTTACACTGCAGAAACACCTGCCAGACAAAGGATTCATCAGCAATTGCTCTTAGGGTAAGCAGAGATATACAACAGAGGTCTAGCAGAAGCACCAAAGTTTTGCCATAAAATGAGCATTTTTGTAAGAGTCCTTCAGCACTATGCTCCTGTGCTTGACCTTATTCTGAGCAGGAAGCATTGCTGAGTCCTCTCTTTAAAATGGTATGTTGTGGTCCAGTGCAATCTAGAATCAAGAACAACCCACCTCGGTCACCAATAACTCCTGGCATCCACGCAGTAAGTATTTATATAAACAAGGCCCACACAGCAAATTCCTTCAACTTCTTTGCAATAGATACGTCTCTGCAACTAGAGAAACAGTAACTCAAAACCAACAGAAAAAGTAGAGGTTAAATCAGTGGAGCAAGGAAGTAACTTTGAATTCCTAAAAAGGAAATAGGGAAAATGGGCAAATAAATCACATCCTGTTATCATGTTTATATTTAAGTTAATAGGAGTTGAATGGGATTCAATGTTGTAGGCCAATAATTTGCAGAGGAATTTAATTTTGATAGCATTCAATTTTGGGCACATAAGGACCCCCAAAAAGCTGCTTTCCAGAGAATACTGAACTTCTGACTTCTGATAATCAGGGCTCCTAATTCCAAGCTAGGCATCTATGATCACTTTTTCAAAATCATAGCATTCATTATTAAGGCATAGAATATTAGGGATCAGTTCACTATGCCAATTCAAACTCTAAAGAATATTAATTTATTCAAACAATTTCTTCAAAGTCAAACCTGACACTTAAGCACTTAGCCTTTACTTATACCCTTAAGCAATAGCTCTCTAATTGTTTTAAGCATAACCATAAAACTAATGTTTAAGGGCCAGCCAGTGAAGACTCACTGTTGTAAACACTGTAAAAGATTAGTACGTTACAGCAAAGACCATGCAGGCTGAGCAGGCGAAACAGATAAAATGTGGAGAAAAGAATATAAACACAAAGCAGAGTGATCAAGGATTTATCCTTATTTCTTTGGAAGAAATAATAGATTAGTAAACTATGGATAAGCTAAACAAAGAGAAGTGAAGAAAAAGAGGACATTGATACCAAAGACAATGAGGAAGAAAGTAAGAAGAGCAAATGTGGATACTGATACGAAAAGTAATCATACACTGGAAAAGTGGGAGAGAAAGAAAGCATTGGGTAGCATGATTAATTGTCACAGAACAGAAGACATCTACAGAGCCCAGGAAAGATACCAAAAGTCCAAAGGCTCTTGGTTTGCCAGCTTCCACATAATCCAATCCACTCACTTGATGCAAGAATATCTATTAGTGAGCAATTATCTAACCTCAGAGGGAACGTCTTCACCTGAGCCTACAGGAGCCTGATTTTTCAAATCAATATTTAACACTCTATACTCCAAAATTAAATTTGTCTCAACCTACCTCCTTCATAGTGCTCAGTTCAAGCCTTAATTTTATAAGTGTCCAACTTTAATATTCTTTCAGTATCTTAAAGGCTATCAGGTTCTTATTAATTTAGTAATAGTATTTGAAAAAGAAAAAATACAACTAAACAATGTCATTTTATGTTGTACAAAGTATGCCTAGGTCACTAGCTATTTATTTTAAAAGTCACCTAAAGATTGACTTTTTTGTTCTTTTTCAAATTTCCCTACTGCTACCAGTTTGTCACAAGCAAGTTTTTGTATGTTGGCTAACATGCTCTACACTTTGCACTATGTTCATTGATCTGCCTGTCCACATTATAGCTGAATTTACTATATGTGTTGTGTTTTATGTATGTTGAATAATTTCTGGTCTCTTTATTACCTCTAAAACTGGGTTTACACAGCTCCCAAGGCTGCACACCTTTGTGGACCAGTATCTGACCATGGGCCTTTTGGTTTTTATCCTTGGGTCTCTGGTATCTTCATGTACTTGTGCTTTCAAGGCTTCTGCCCATGCCTCTGCTCCTCTGCTCTGGTCTGTGATCATAGATAGCTCACTGTCCACAAAATAACTAGTCGTAATTACTTTGCGTTCATTTAAAAAGCATTCATAATGTTGTGTTATGCCACACAACCCTAGAAAGCTACGCAAAAGCTGAAACAAGGTAGGTCATAGTCCACTCTCCACTAGATAATAATCTAGCAGCAACTAGATAATTGCTGTTACATCCAAACAAGCTTAAAGAAAATCTCTAGGCTGTCCAAGACAAACCCAGATGAAGCCTGACAGAAGCTGAAGTCCGCACTGTTAGTTTAACTCAATGCTGTGACCAATTACGAGCAACAGCAGCTCCACATTTACTGGGCTACAAGACTGTGCCATAGATCATACAAACACATCCACCATAGTAAAAGATTTACACAGCTTTATTTTCCTGGGTAGCTGTGCATATCTATAACCAGACATTGTTACCTGATATGGTTTCTTTCAATGATAACAGAACTTTGCTTTATTCAGTAAACTTGCCATCTCCAATTTCCTACTGTTTTACATTTTAATGTTAGGAGTTTAGGTAAGATTTCAGTTGTTATTTCTGCTTCATGTACCAGGCTGACTTTAAAGAGCATCTGTATATCTGGTTTGGTTGCATCATTTTCTGTTAATATTCACCTTTCCTTTCTTCTTATAAATACATTAGGATACAAATTGCATTTCCAGAAACCCAGCTAAATAAATCTGAAGCAGTCTCTCATCATTCAAGGACAAAAGTATTCTATACTTTCACAAATGGAAGATTAAACTCCAGATCTACATTGGATACAGAAATCCTGAGTAAATGTGCAAATATTCAAGCACATGCTCTTTAACTTTAGACAAGGAGGACTCTGTCCGCTCATCTGCCTTTCATCCCGATCCATGTGTTCCTGAATCCAGATCCAGAATCTAGTTCGCATTTGCTGCTGAGTCCAGTCTAGCACTTTCCCAGTACCTGTGAGTGACATTATCGTCATCCTGGGAGCTTGACACTGGTATATATTGCACATATTTAATTATTTTCTAATTGATATTATTATCTTCTTATTATTAATATTTCATTAAAGTAGTTTAGTTTCATTTCAACAAATAAGTCTCTCTCCCTTATTCTCTCTTCTTTCTCTTCTGGGAAGGGAGAGAGATTAAAGAGAGCATCTGTCATTCATTTAGTGGCTGGCCCAGCCTAAACCACGACAATCACCTCTAAATAGTTCAAATAGGAGTGAGACTAACAAAGAGTAAGATTATCTGAAAACTGGAACTGAGTAAGCTTGTTTTGATTTTTCTGCCTGTGTAGTTTGTGATACTATAAATTATGCTTGGGTCATTTCTGCAAGACTTTCCTCACAGTTATAATGGTTAAAAATACTCATGAATGTGCTCTGGGAATTTAAGGGTTATTAAAATTCAAAGATACCCACACTAAAATCATTAGAATTAACTTCTAGGAACCATAATTCTGTAACATGATGAATAGGCATGGGGAAAAAAGCAGGCAGGGATCCCATGAAATTGTTTTTCTCTAGCACTCGGGCTGTAACCTTGACCATTGAGTAGCACATGTCATACCACTGCATTTCCTGCTGAAATCCCTTTGAAGATTTTAAGTTTCTCATGCTCCTTCCAGTGCCCTCAAAGCTGTTTTGTCATTTCCTTGTTTAATGTTTAACTCAGAGATTTCTCTGCGATTCTTTGATAGAGCAGTAAAATCATTGCATTTTTTTTCCCTAAAAAAAGTCTTATGGGAAATATTTTTATAGTGTTTTCCTTTTAAAGAAACACTTATGGGAAAGTTTCTATAGTGGCTTTCTAGAACACGTAGTGAAAAGTCTGTACTGCAAGTAAGAGAATTTTGGAAGAAATACCATGTAATTGGTTTCCATTAACATAACTGGGAAGCTGAGCAGAAGTACATTTAATTTTATACTTTGGGAATTGACAAAAAGTAATTTCATTTTAAGAGATGAAGCTAGACATAAAAATCATAAAGTTCCATCATAAGAATTTTCCAGTCTTGTTGGAGTGGGTGTGGGAACACCAGTCTTAAACAAAAGGTCAAAGTTGAGCATAGGAAGAAGGGGTAATAAGAATTCCTAAAAAAAAAAAAGAAAATCAAACCCAAAACCCATACCACTGTTTCTTTTTCTTTCCCCTACACCACATTTCTTTCAAATCAAAGGCCTTCTATCTAAACCTATGAAAAGTTAGTTTCTCAAATTCCTTGCCTGATTTCTATTGGAAGCTCAGACAAAACTAAAGCATTCCTAGGGAACATTACAATTTCAAGGATGCAGTGCTTTCCCAAGGAAAGGCACTCTTTCCAAAACTGTGAACACTTTCAATATCAATACCAGTGTTGGCTCAACCTTTTTAGATTAACATTTCTGTCAACACTTCTGAATTTTGTTATATTAATTAATTTTTCTGCTATTCCCATAGATTTGATCTTAAAAAAGGATTTCTGCTTATATTGAAAAGTGTTTGAGAATTCCATTAAAAACCCTCGAAGGAGAAGACAAATAAACTTCCCTGCTAAACTTATTGCATATTTAAAATCTTGTGGATTGTTGGTTTTTTAGTCCTTAGTGCTGAAAAATAGAAATGGCAACTTATTAGAGGGTCTAGCAGAGAAGCAGTTGGCATGTACACTGTAATAGTAAAGGTTTTATACACAGCCCCTACAAATAATTAGAAAAATGTCTCCAAC
>VZSF01003411.1:113805-149494 GCA_013398295.1 Chionis minor
CATGTCATACCACTGCATTTCCTGCTGAAATCCCTTTGAAGATTTTAAGTTTCTCATGCTCCTTCCAGTGCCCTCAAAGCTGTTTTGTCATTTCCTTGTTTAATGTTTAACTCAGAGATTTCTCTGCGATTCTTTGATAGAGCAGTAAAATCATTGCATTTTTTTTCCCTAAAAAAAGTCTTATGGGAAATATTTTTATAGTGTTTTCCTTTTAAAGAAACACTTATGGGAAAGTTTCTATAGTGGCTTTCTAGAACACGTAGTGAAAAGTCTGTACTGCAAGTAAGAGAATTTTGGAAGAAATACCATGTAATTGGTTTCCATTAACATAACTGGGAAGCTGAGCAGAAGTACATTTAATTTTATACTTTGGGAATTGACAAAAAGTAATTTCATTTTAAGAGATGAAGCTAGACATAAAAATCATAAAGTTCCATCATAAGAATTTTCCAGTCTTGTTGGAGTGGGTGTGGGAACACCAGTCTTAAACAAAAGGTCAAAGTTGAGCATAGGAAGAAGGGGTAATAAGAATTCCTAAAAAAAAAAAAGAAAATCAAACCCAAAACCCATACCACTGTTTCTTTTTCTTTCCCCTACACCACATTTCTTTCAAATCAAAGGCCTTCTATCTAAACCTATGAAAAGTTAGTTTCTCAAATTCCTTGCCTGATTTCTATTGGAAGCTCAGACAAAACTAAAGCATTCCTAGGGAACATTACAATTTCAAGGATGCAGTGCTTTCCCAAGGAAAGGCACTCTTTCCAAAACTGTGAACACTTTCAATATCAATACCAGTGTTGGCTCAACCTTTTTAGATTAACATTTCTGTCAACACTTCTGAATTTTGTTATATTAATTAATTTTTCTGCTATTCCCATAGATTTGATCTTAAAAAAGGATTTCTGCTTATATTGAAAAGTGTTTGAGAATTCCATTAAAAACCCTCGAAGGAGAAGACAAATAAACTTCCCTGCTAAACTTATTGCATATTTAAAATCTTGTGGATTGTTGGTTTTTTAGTCCTTAGTGCTGAAAAATAGAAATGGCAACTTATTAGAGGGTCTAGCAGAGAAGCAGTTGGCATGTACACTGTAATAGTAAAGGTTTTATACACAGCCCCTACAAATAATTAGAAAAATGTCTCCAACTCCAGTAAACTGAGTGTCTATGCTTGATTTTNTGTCTTTAGGTTTCCTTCTGTTTTAGAGAACATTTGTCTGTTCGCTCTTGTCTGAATACTGGGAGTTTGATTATGACTTAAAGGAGTATAAATAAAGCTATTAAAACAATCTATGCATTTTTCTCTTCCTAAATCTCAAGGTGAAATTTATTTGCAAACTAGGTATGTCCTTCATTTCTCCTATTGTTTGCATATGCTAATTTCTATGCAGATCAAAATTTTGATACATTCTGGTGCTTGAAGTCAATAATCACAAGACAAAACATATTTATATGTGACTGAAGACTGATGCACTCAGTTTTGACTCCATATGAAAAGGGTATCGAAAAAGCCACAGCTACAATATACGTGGCAAGAGGGAAGGGAATGCAGAATTTTATTTTATGATTGCTGAATAGAAATTGGATGAGAAAATAGACTCTCTCCAGACACCACCTGAGAACTTCAGTTTATGAAAAAAACTGTTCGGATAAACTATTTTCTGCTCTTCTGAAACAGTCATGCTTCTTTGATAAGCAAGGAAGGATTGCTTAACTCCCACGGAAATTAGTGGTGTTAAACACTAATTGGCGCATCCAATAAAGGTGTAACAAAGAACACCATATTATGCTGTATATAGAGTGACCTCGGTTTACAGAGATAAAGCAACAAAACCCACCTTTGTCTGACAGAGCTGTTCTTCACCCTCCAGTCCTTAATGGCACTAGCGGAACCTGCCCCACGCAGAGTCTGCTAAGCAAGGCTGAGGAAAGAGGTAAATTTAGGCAGCACTGGACCCTACACTTTCTTTCTTTCTTTCTTTCCTGACTTTTGCCAGCTACGGCTGTGCCTGTCACTGCAAAGAGCTTAAAAGCATATTCGCTAAACATAGGATGGATTGGATTTTTTCCATCCATTTCAGCTTATATGTGGAACAGTGAAGTGTGTTGAGCTGGCTCTGTCCCATTACCACGTTGTATCAGATCAAGTGCCTTTTGGGCAGGCAGTACGCAACCGTATCTTCTTGTTTGGTTATGACTATGGCTATGAAACTGGCAAACCTACTCTGCAAATTTGTATTTGTTTTTCAGACTCGTGTTGCTATTTCCTGAAGCCCCACATCTATAAACCAACATGCATATAATGTCTTCTGCCTTTTTTTTTGGAAACGCCAAGTCATTATTTGTTTAGTCCTAATTACTACATTATGTGAAGTTAATCAGTTTGTTTTATTGCAAGTCTTTAAATCTCAAGAATGTCGGAAACTGAACTTTTGCATAGCATAAGTAGGTAGACGGATGAAGGCTTCCTTAGGCCCCAAGCTGTAACCTAGCAGCACAGTGAACTTAGGCTGAACTTCTTAGTCCAAGGAGAATGGCTAGTTGTTTTGGATGACTTTGATACATTGTAGCTCAAGCAACATAATGGAATTGTAGAAGTAATATTAATGAAGAGTGTATGCTTGAACTATAATTCTTGGAAATTGAGGAAGAGGCCATTCTACCCAGAATCAACAGAAGACAGATGAGATCCGGATGCAGACGGGCCAAAGAGTTCATGAAACTGTAAGAAGGTCAAAATGCCTGCACCAAAACTCCAGTCATTGAAGAGGACACGTAACCGTTGCACAATCTGATTGGATAAAAGACACACATTTGTCATGTGAACAGATGCATGAACAGCTTATGTCACAGACTGCAAGGCTTTAAAAAGCACGGGAAAATAACTGAGGGGGTCCCTCTTCTCAGAGAGATCCATTTCACGCTGTATTAAACCAGCCAGGACAGAACCAAGGGTCTGAACTCTTTTTTCCAGTCAGAAATTAAGATTGGATCCAGCCACACATAGACTCCTCACTGAGAAGGAGTTTAGAAAGCCAGGGGGTCCAGTATGAACTTCATGACTCGGCAGGAGGGTCTTCCTGGACTCTTCTTCAACAAAGAATTATCTTGTATTGGATTGGTCAACAAATATGGAAAGTAGCATTGCTTGATAATGACTCAGTTCCAAGTCCCTCGTGAAATTCTTTCTGTATTTTCACCTACTTCTCCCATTTTCCTCCCTAGATTTCTTCTCTGTCCACTTTCCTTAATTCCTGATGTTTTGCTTGAGCTTTATCATTTTATGCCAAAAATTAATGCCCTTACATGTGACCCCTACATATTTTTCAGACATTGAAAAACACAGATACAAGAACTGTTCAAAGAGTGATTTTCATTTGCTATCATATCTACGTGAAGTCCAAGCTAATGAGTTTGAAAATCATTTGTTTTAATTCTTTAGGGGGTGCAGGGAGAAATAACCAAATTAAAAATGCCCTATAAAACTATTCATTCTTTCCTCTAAAGAGAATTTTTCTATGATTCTGTCTGTGAGCTGAATCTTTCAGAAACCAACCAGCATCTCAACATGAATTCTTTTATGTAAAAGACTATGTATTAATGCAGAGCACACAATGTCTATATTGAGGAAAGACAGTGGTCAGATGAAGGTGAAGACTCAATATTTAAAGGCTGTTGAAGCTAGAAAGAAGGGAAAATATCCTTACAGTATAGAAATAGCTCACAAGATACAAGAGCTTCAGGGTGTTCGCAAGTTTTGCAAAGGCTTCTGAAGCTGTGGATAACTGGGACACAGACTGAACCTCGAAGTTGTGGGTTTGGTGTTTTTTGTGTTTTGGTGGTGGTTTGGGGTTTTTTGTTGTGGTGGTGGGGTTATTTTTTTTAATGTACTCAGACTGCAGGGACAGCAAAGCTTTGTCAGCCTTTAATTCCCCAGAGGAATGCACATAAGATAAACAGCTATCATTTTTAAAAGGCGTTTTCTGCTGTCTGAATGCCCCTTCTTTAGCCTTCCCCTGAGAATACAGTGTCAGAGGAAAAGTCTACAGTTCCAGATTGAAAGCCTTAGGGATCAGGAGGTTGAAGTTACCCCCAAAAGGGAAAAACCTGTGCAGGTACAGCAAGCCTTCCCTCCCCCTCCCCCGCCTTCAATTTGAAAGCAGCCTGAGATTTCAGCTGAGCCGCTTCCAGCTATCAGGATAGCAAAATATTTATGAAGTTGATTTGGGGTTCTCATGTTAGCATATCATACAGAGTCTGACACTTCTTGAGAAAACTGAGTCACATCAAATCACTAGTCTCTGGCAGAGATTATATTTAAAACATATGTTGCTACCATAAAGTGCTGGTTTTATTTTAGGAAGAGATGAATCTGAAGCGGTCCACATTGCATAAAGAACTACCAATATTGCCATATGCATATGCTAAAGATTTGGTTCTGAAAGCTGCCTTTTACTTCTGAAGGAAAAACTGCTTTCGATCTCCTAACTGAAGTACAATAGCACCAACTGCTGCTGTCTCAACTGATGCCTGCTAGATCCTATTCCTATAAAAGCATGAACTACTTTCCAGCACAAAGGCTCATTTACCTCATGAATCAGCTGCAACCCATCTTTGGCCTTAGCTGCCAGTGAAGCTCTTTTATCGCTGTTCAGATGCGAGCCTCCCTCCTGATGTGTGTAATAAGATAGAAACCACCATGGGGAGGGGGAGACCCAGCTAGAAAACATCTTTCTGGTTACAAAACAACAACAAAAACATCTCCCCCAGAAAAGTCAACAGAGAAGTATTCTATTCTTGCAATTAGATATTATTAAAGAACTCCTGTGTCATTCTTTAGCTTTGAAATGGCCCTTACAGATGTTACATATCTCTGTCACATATTTCTATGTCTGTCCTGCCTCCTCTGACTTTCTCAGTGATCATGTGCAACACAGAGATGCACCGAACAACCAGAAGCAGACTTCAGGGTCTAACAAAAGAAAAACTGATGGAGCTGAGCAGCTGTATTGATCCAATGTTTTGAAAAGTTTGACTTGCACTCCTTTTCTAAAGTCTCTATTCTAATAAAATATTTGGGAGTGGAGGCAATTTTTACACAGAAAAAATGCCAACCCACATTGCACTCTGCTCCATTCCTATTCATAGAAATCTTTCACACATGATGCTGCTGGATCAACAAAACAGAGCAGGTTGTGTGGGCATGTCCTTCAATAATTTGGAGGTAAAAATAATGGATCAATTACATGGTAATGTATACACCTGTAAAAAACCCAGATGCTCAGAATTAATGGTTAAAAACATTCAACATCAGTAAGAGGTTACTATGTTATTCATCATTTCTGGTTGCCTCTGAAGTAATGCACACATCAGGATCACATCACTTTACAGTCTTCTTTCTGGTCAGAGATAATTGGCAGTTTTCTAAGTATGATTATGTCCTCTAATCTGTGCTACAATTTGATTATACCAGCTTGGTTGTTTAGCGGCATTATGGTAAGTACAGGATTCCAGGGCACTAAAACTTTCTTGACTGCTGCTTTTAAAGAATTAGAAATATGTAACAAAATACTTCTGCAAAGCCCAGGGAGGAAATTTTTAAATATTATATACAAAGACAGAGGACTAGTAATTAATGCAAATATATTGATGACATCTGTGAACACTGTTTGGATAGCACACCTGCTTTTCACCTCTAACACTTTTACTTTAAGAACTAAGCAAATCGTAGTTAAGTACCAGCTCTAACCCAAAAGCTAATGCCCAGACTCAAAACCAGTGTCCCCAGATAAACCACTCTTTAGCCGACAATGTGCTCTGGAAAGCCAGATAACGGCCCATTCATTTGCAATGGGTACATAGCTTATGCCACCTTCCCACACAGGAATTCACTTCTTCATTTTGATCCATTTCATTTCCCTATAAAGGGAACAGATTGTCTTAATCAAATGAGCGAACTCTGGAACTGGTTCAACATTTTTCAGGGGCAAGACATTTTCAGCAATTTCTATTTTTAACATGTATGAAACTTCTATTAAATTTTTCTTCTAGCATTGTCCACATAAACCTGTCTGATTATGAAAATGTTTCATATGTTCTGCTTTTTCTTTTTTTGAGCTACTTTGATAGCAAATGACGTTCTTGTGACAGTTAGAGCAGATTGTATTTTCTGTTACAGTAAAGCAAATCTCTCCAATTTTTTTTCTGTACCTTAAAGCGCAGAGTTTCATCCTGTAATCCATACATCCAACTCATTTCTAAAACTCATTAATCCATGTGCATCTTGAAGAATCTCAGTCTCTAATAAGCAACCGTCTAGAGTTTTTCTTTTGACTTTGAGTAATGGTTTACATACCCATTTATACTAGGGATCATTGCAAGCAAGAATCCTACAGTCTCATATTTATCAAACAGGGCACCTTGGTGTAATTCGTACAAACAAGTGTGAAAGGACTCATGTACTAAGCAGCAAATCAGTCCTTGGTGCCTCAACAATAGCAGAAAACCTCATGAAAGCCTTGAGTTTATCCCCAATAGTTCCTTTTATGTTAAGAATGGTGATGCTTCTCAGGAGGTTCGTGACCTTGCCTGAGTTCAGATGGAACCCGCCACAAAGAAAAGACCAGATTCCATTTGGCAGAAGGCGGCTTGTGACATGGCCATAGTTCTGGATTTATCAGCTAGCAACACAGACAGTTGTCTGAAAGACCTATTTGTGTAAGAGAAAGCCTTCCTGACCTCCCCAGCGCGAAGAACTGACTATTGAAGAGAAGGCAAATTAATTTCTTGAGTAATCAGGAAAAGCAGAGGGACACCAAAGCACAAAACCACCCCATGTTTTCTATGAAGATATTTTATCTGAAGGGATTAAATCACCTCCAATACCTTGTTAGAAGTGATAGCTATAGGGAAAGAATTATTATAGAAGAGTGCAATAGCAAGGTAAGCAAGTAAGTTACTAGGAGTTAAAAAGAAGGCCCAAGAAGTATAGTCGTATTCAGTTCCCTCACAAGACAGCCTTGGTTGAGGTATCTTTACAGTTAACCTTCTAAGGAACTGTAAAACAGTAGAGTGGAAAACACAAGATGCTTCCTGAAACCGGTAGGCTGATAGGTAAAAGAGCTCGATTAAATTTCACTTGGCATACAAGGGAGAAATTTGAGAACTCTAAACTTAACCAATCCAAAACATTCGGTACTCAATTCCAGTAATGAGAAATGCTGAAAAACTAGTTCACTTTGTGAGGTACAGGTGTCACAGAGATCTTTTTATTGTTAGTGAAAAGTATCTTTGCTGATGAGGAGCCGTAACGCTGAGAAAAAGATTGATTCTGTGAGACAAACCACACTGAGACCAGATCAGTGAAACTTCAAGACTTCTGTGAGATCTGGGAGTAGAAAATAAGATCTTAGAATGTTCATAAGATGCATGAAACTATCTGGATAACAGATTTTTGCTTTGTGTCTCACCCTAACCATCGAAGACACCTTCTGTCTTGCATCAGTCAGCATCTTCAGATGGAAGGGAAGAGGAAGCATACCATAAATTAAACTAGGAACATAACAGGCAGAAACTACTAACTACCAGCTTTCAGATTGAAAAAAAAAATAAAAAAAAAATCTGATTACCCTGTTCCCTTGTCAGAGACAAACAGAATGTCTCAGTATAACCTGGAAAAAAAGGTCTCCTCAGGATAGTAGAAGCATAAACTGACTCAATTCATTCACCAGTGGCTAGAAGATCATGGAGATGAACTGATAGGCAGATGGGTCTAACTATTTGTGCACGAGTCTCAGAGCTCAGCTACTTTCTGACAGAGGGAAGAATTTCAGGACAATTTGTTTGGATTTCGCCTCTAAATCCCCAAACTCTGAAATGCCCTGCACACTGCTGATTGCTGCAGTGGGGTTTCTCTGAATACAATTCCCATCCCAGGACAGATGCAAGCGTGGAAATGGATTCGGATAAGGGATGGTGGTGAAAAGATGCCAGCTCTGGATGTGCCCCACCCACTGTGACAAGAAACACTTCATGCTCTGAACACTAGCTGGTGAGGAACAAGGCACTTCAGACAGATCACTATTTCAATGAATATCAAAATTGTACAATAACGCATCAAGGCTTACAACCGGTTGGGAGGTAGGAAGGACTATGGAAACATGGGGAGCAGTGCGACACAAAAAAAAGCTAAGAGACTGAATGGGGGTAAAAAGGTACTGGGGAGTATTTGAAGAAGGATTTCAAAGGGCCTGCTGCTTTTTTTTTTTTGCTGTAAAACTGGCCAGGCGGCTATGGAAACAGGGTTACTCCATTCTCACTACAGTGAGCTGCTAGAACAGCCAGGAGCTTGGTGAAGCGCCATGGACTCCAGCAGCATGGCCTCCCGGCCGTCTCACCAGTGCCTTCAATACTATACTGAGCACAGAGGTCCTCAACGCAAGTATATGTACAAAAATTTCCACTTCAACAGGTCTCTCCGGTGTGTAGGTCTACTTTTAAGCAAAAGAAGTTATTTCATATTGAGTTGATAATCATGGACTGGAGGGGGAGGAGGTGGAAGACAAAATCTTTTACCTCTTTGTTTCATCTAACTGTTCAACCCCTCCAACCTCTCTTTTCACCTCATTTCAGTATATTAGCAAGTTGCTTATGAAATGCTTCAGATGTAAGGGTTATGAAAATAAATGAGGGCTAATTATATTGGAAGCCACCTATCTAAATCATCTTGGCAACTCTGAAAATACATGAAGTTTCTATACAAAGCTTGTTAAAAAAATGGGGTTTCATGCCATGGTTTTGATTTCCACCTACAAAAGTGTTTGGGGGGGGGAAGGTTTGAGGGAAGGTCTAGAGAAACATTGATTTAGACAAGACTAGAAACAATGTGATTTTTCTTAAAAAGTTTAGATACCAATTGATGAAAGTGTGGTTGCCTTGATAACGGAGGGAAAAAAATCACAGTTAACACAAAGAAAGGCAGCGATACATTTTTCCATTAAAAAATTACTATTATGGGTACAGGCTCGTATTTCAAGTACATTACAAAAAGTAACTTTCTCAGTCTGGATCTGAAAGAAATACACAGCAACTCCTGTAAGTGCTTTTCTGCTTAAGCCAAGGTAGGTGTGAATTAAGCAATGCTACTAATTGGCAGGGGGAACAATCAGCAAATAAACTTGATTGTTAATATTTACGCAGGAAAATCATCCTGGCCATTATTAGAAGATTACTCAGAACAACATTTAAATAACACCATCTTCTGCTAATTATAAACCGCCTGATTAAACCGAGCAGACAACTGAAACGCAGCAAGAGGCGCGAAGGTCCAAACTTACCCCTTTCCTCTGCACCACTGAGCCTCCTGCTGCCCTGGCCGGGTACCCCGACATGCTGATGGGGCAGCGAGGGGAAAATAACTTTGTTTTTGTTAAATCGGCTGGGGTGGGGGGCACGATGGACGGCCTGTGAGCAGGGACCGGCCAGGGCTGGGCTGCAGCTCCTGGGCAGGGCCTGAGGTCAAGGGCTCCTGAGGGGCCTGAGGCAGGGGGGGCCCTCTCAGCCCTGACAGGAGGCAGCCAGTCTTCCGCCAGGGGAGGCTTAGATGGGACATAAGGAAAAATTCCTTCACCAAAAGCATCATCAAGCATTGAAACAGGCTGCCCAGGGACACGGTGGAATTGCCACCCCCAGAGGTATTTAAAAGATGGGTAGATGTGGTGCCGAGGGACACAGTTGGTGGTGGTTTTGGCAGTGCTAGGTTAGCAGTTGGACTCCATGATCTTAAAGGTCCCTTCCAACCTCAGTTCTGTGATTTAATGATTCTGCTGCTACCAGTGTGTGAGGGAGTCTGTCTTGCTTTGGAGCAGTGGTTATTGTTCATTTTCCCTGGAAGGAATCAGTAAATCTAGTGTCATGGAAGCCTTCGACTCAGTAAAAGAACATCAGCATGTGACTAACTTTAGGTGCTTCTATTTAAAGACAGGTATATGATTAATGGGACCCCAACATTGAATGGCATGTTACACATCTCTACCAGACACGAGAATGATTAGTGGCCTTGAAACACCATGAGACAGTAAGGAGACAACTCGGGGGATTTGTGGGCTCATGGAAAAGTCCAGATCTTTGAGATCCCCAGGTCCAACCTCCTCTTACAAGTGGGGCCATAGACTAGGTTATCCAGAGCCCAGTTAAGCCAAGTCTTGACTGCTTCCAGTGAGGAAAAAGTTTCCGCTACTTCATGAACAACCAATTCCTATGCTGAATTGCTCCAATGAAGATTTTTTCTTTTTTTTTTTTTTTTTTTTTTTTTTTTTTTTTTTTTTCCACCCAAAGTTTCCCCCTGGGNTTTTTTTTTTTTTTTTTTCTTCTTTTCTTTTGTCCACGCAGAGTTTCCCCTGGAGCAGCTTGTCCCTGTTGCCTCTTGTCCTGCCACCACACATCTTTGTGAAGAAAGAACTGCTGTCTCCTCTGCAGCTACCTTTTAGGTACTGGAAAACACAGTAGATAGGAACATCTACTTAGGGAAGGCTTAGGGAAGTAAGCCTTCAAAAAAAAAAAACACCAAAAACCCCAAAAAACCCCCAAACAAAACCACATTCATTTCTCTTCCAGTGACAAACACTGAAGTCAGATGGAGAGTGGAGTCAACACAGGAGAAACTTTACTGCATAAACAAAACCAAAACAAACAAAAAACCCCAAACTGCATTCTTCTTATAAAAACCCCTACTGCTGACAAAATGTATCTGTACCCCTGAAAAGTGAAAACAAATTAATCTGCTTACATTGAACCATCTAAATACAAACTCTATTTTTAAAATAACTTTTTATACAACAGAGAAGTCCCCCAGAGGACTAGTTAGCAGGGCTTACATTAGCCACAAAGCGGCTCCCACCACTGCAGAATCAAACTCAAGATGAAGGCTACTAGGCGAGTACAGGTTTTAGGCTAACAAGCCTTGACTTACCCTGAAGGCTTAGATCTTTCCAGAGCAACGGAAATAGCAGTAGCAAGAGCCCAAGCTTCATGGATTTTTTTTTTTTTCCATGAAATGTTATGTTGGCCCCTTCTTGACCTTTTTATGCAGAATCTAGGGTGAGCTTCAAAGGATGCACCTACATTGGTGCAGTTTGGACAAGGAACGTGTTCCCACAGAAAATCGGAACGTTCCCTGCTTAGTTTGCTCATGCTGTCTGTTGTTTCATGCTATGTAGACTTTCCATATCTAATTTAGTTAGATAAATTTACTTTACTACTGGAAATACTTGATCTAGAATCATTAATTTTCTTTCTTCATGCTCTTTTGCAAGCATAATAGTTAAAAAGACATCTGTGGAAAATTATAGGAAAATTGTATTAGCTTTGCATGACACAAATAATGATATTAGGGTTTGCACTTTTATCCTGTAACTTGGGTAAATCAGGTTTATCATTCTGTTGAAAGATGCACGTATTACTTCAAATAATTGGAGTTAAAAGGGGTGTAACAGGAAGGTAGAAGGTAATAGCACAGGATTTCTTTGTAAAGTGCACAAGGCATGCCATTTAGAAGCATAAATCAACAGCAATCATTCGTACTCTCCATCAGACAGCACATAAAATTTTTGCCTTCCAGGCATATATGATACGATGTTTGGACTTGCTACCTTCACAGGAAGGCAAAGAAGTTATCAAACACTGGTGACATTAGGTAAAAGCAATGAATTTCTAGACAATTTAAAGATTCCAAGTAATCCATCTCAAAATCACTATTTTACAGTATCATTTATACCCATCATGTTATGGCATTGCTATAATTAATCTGGTCCTATGCAAGCAGCTGCTTTGTCAGACACAGGTGGGGACTTACAGCTTTTCCCTAACTTTAAAAAACTTAATAAATTTCTTTTACATTGTGATCAATTTCCAATAGTAGAAAAACTGCTGTCTTTAGCAGTTATTAGCTACATACTCAGCTAATATAAAAGCTATGTCAATTTACCTCATGACCTGAATTAGGGTTTTGCAGGGTCAGCTAGCTTACCCAGGGAGAAAGCTGCAATAGTTAGCTGAGTCAGACAACTACTTCATTAAGATTGTTTCAGTTGCACATTCTAATAAAGAAAATGGCATGATGAAAAAGTTACATCATTTTTTAAGCATGTAAATCTTAACCTGGGAGTTCCTGTATAGACTTTTTCTGATGTTTCAGATAATAGAGAAACTATCATTTCCTCTAACCTCCAGAGCCTAAAACCACAGCAAAACAAACAAAAAATTTAAGCTAAGATAAATCATTATTGCCTGTAGCCACTGTGGAAATATGACTCCTTTGATGGTCCTGAACCTCCTCACCTTATTATCATTTTATGACACAGCGGAAATGCTGTTTCTCTGTCTTGTTGCTAGAAGCTTCAAGGTTATTGCTGGTTTTTACGGCGTCTTCTAGTCTGGCGACAATGCTATACACTGCATTGCTATGTCTGGTATGGAACATCAAGAAAAAACAGACATTTGTCTTTGTACTTCAGATATAAACTTTATCTCATGATTTACAACTATAAAAAATAAAATTGACATGGATATGATATGGTCAGTGACTGCTTACAAGGCCAGCAATATAGTACTGGTCAGACTAAATGTTTTTACAGAAATAAGAAGGTGGCAGGTACTGCAATATGGTAGAAAGATGGGAGACTGAGAAAACAACTGGAAGTAAATACTGTGAACACACCAACGGTCAGGACCTAAGAAAACTTTGCTACAGGTTGAGATAGTGTGAGAATGATGACTTATGCATTTGCATTGCTGCACCCCAAAAACCCCTTTATTAAGCAATGACCACAATCCACTTATCTTTCAATTTTTCTATTAATTATCTCTTCCCAGATACACTACCACCTGGCAATGGACATAATTTCCTATTGCAAGAGATACTGTATACTTAAGGAGCTAAAAATTAGAAAGTATTTACACCCACCCCCTTCCCTGATGTGACTGGTAACACATCTGAAGGCATTAATCCCAGAAATAACAGTATAAATCACGAATCCTGAATATAAGAGAAACACATTAAAAAAACCACGTTTTTGTACAATATGATGAACAAAGAATTGTCAGGCTAGCAATGGCAAATTTATTACCACTTTGACTTGCAGACTATGTGAAATATTAGAATGGTTTGAAGTTACCTGTGTGACATATCTGGACCATCTCCTATTAAATGGATAAATTCCTGACATATTCAATGCATTTAGCAGATTTTTGGCAGATTTTGTTCTGCTAAAGTTCTTAAAGGTTATTTTCTTGTTTTTGGGGATGGCTGGAAAACAGAGTCCTCTTCAGTCTGCATCAATGTAAAAAATAAGCCTCTTGAGAGGCAAATTATTAAATGCAGTTCTCCTTACCCATAATTTCTTATGTAGCCTAGTCACCATACTGATTATTGTCTCATGTTGTGTGGCCAAGTGTCAAATTTGTTAAAAAAAATAAAATAATTCAGCATATGGAGAGCACTGTAATTTAATTTTGATACATCACGAAAGTAGTGACGTAAAAAATTACAGCGTGCATCATGAGGGATGCACATTTCTTCTCATTGGAATAATAATGTGAATGCACATGCGTATAAACACAAAATTAACTGTGATTTTCTACTTACAAGATTACCCAGCCTTGATATTCAGGGGAAAGGCTAATGAACAGACCAAGAGGTACTGACCAAAACCAGAAAAAAATCAAGAAGATTAAAAGTGAAAATTAGTCAAATTCAGGAGAGATTTTATATCGAGTGAATTTGTGGATCATTCAATTTAATAAAGCTAAAAGAAGATTATTGGGAAAGTAATTTAGGGCATTAATCCATTAATCCAGAAATAAATTTGTTCTACACAGACTTCACAATAAATTATTGTCAGCATATTTCAGTCTAGTACTCTCACTTTATGAAGATTTTCTAGGTTTGTGGTTTTTTTGGTTGAGGGTTTGGGGGTTTTTGTTGTTTGCTTTTGTTTTCATCTTTAATCCCATTATTCCCTTTTTAGCAATTTTTCAGCAACCAATCACTTCCATCATACATAAAACAGAGGCTCTTTCATACAAGTTTTATTACAGAATAAAAAGATCCCCTCTCTCCACTGGAACCTGCAATCTAAGTTTCACACAAGACGCAACAAGAGAATTTAAACAAAGTTAGATCAATGAATGGCTGAAAAGACCTACCATACAAAGTGGCTGTATATGACATTCTGAAGAAATTAATCTTCCACTCTAACACCTGTGTTATTTGCAGGATCTTCAGCAACGGTATTTGTCATAAGAACAAGTGGAGCACTGCCAAATAATTTTATTCTATTCGTTTGGGTTATATCTTTTTAAAACCCACAAACATACTTTCAGCAGCATGTTGCCATCAAGAAAATCATGGCAGCTTTTTGCAAGGATACCAGAATGAAGAATGCCTGGTAGACAACCAAAAGAAGCTCCACAATAGGGGATCTGAACATGTAAAACGTCACCTCCTTCCTCACTGCAGTGACTGCCAGTAAGAACGCTTGAATTGAGGAACGGGTCAGCTGTGCTGCTGTCCCACTGCAGACAAAAAGGCAGCTGGTGAGGTACTGCTCAGTTACACTGTCTTTTTCTGTGACCATATGAACTTCTTAAGGGCAGGCTGCAAAATCTATCAATAACTCATAGGCCTAGAAAACAAATCGAATCCACACTTTCTGCTCTTGGGATTAGTATTAGTTGCCGTGGTCACCTCACAATTCTTCTGAAATTGTAAATAGCTCTGACTATTACAAGTGTTGAATAGCATCTGAAAAACAAGTATCATTATTTTATTTTCTTCACTGCTGATAATTTTGTTAAATTAGATTTGTCTCTCACAAAATCAATAACACAAAAAGACTAGTGGTGCTCCTCAACTCATTTGCAAGCTGCTGAGCAAAGGCTGTCAAGTAATTAAGTGGTTAGATTTCCTTCGGTCTCAGGTTAAGATTGACTCAACTCAGTGGAGCTCGGGATAATCATTCACCGTTTGCTCTTAATACTTGTCTGCAGTAACAGGGAGAAATCAGCAGTTAAAGATCCTTGGAGAATAACTAGAGACATCATAATAATTTAGGAAATAATAACTAGTATGCCTTCAATATTTTTTATGTTCAACACCTCAAAGTTTCATTACTACACGTCAAAATTAAATTAGAAAAAAGCACCATGAAGTATTCAATAGGTCACATACTTGCCTTTTTTTTTTTTTTAAAGTTTGTAACCAACTCTTTGATACATAGCAGGGAGGAGCTTGTGCTTCTGGTGCCCCCACCGCCCTATCTGTACACTGATGAAGACAGGGAAGAGGAATAATCATGGATGTGTGCTGAGCTGAGGTCCTCAGAAAGCTTGCAGGCTTGGGAACAGTCCCCGTTTGGGAGACACAAGGAGAAAGAATGAGTCAGGGAAGAAGATGACAGGCTAGATGGGTCTCCTGGATAGGATTTCAAGAGGGCAGGAACAAGTGACAAATTAGAAGCAGTTACTTTAAGGTATTTTTTACATTCTGTTTCATGAATACAAATCCATTCAGTATTACATAACTACAGGGTTGGTCTTGATTGATGGGAATGAGAGAAAGATACTTTTTCTTGCTTCTTCTTTCATGGCTAACTTGTCTACTGCATTTAGAAAGACATCCCACCTTTCAAAGACCTCAAGATATTTTTGCTAAGAATTTTTAAAGCTGGACGACTTGAGCTGACACTAACCTATTAATAATATAGTCCAAATCTCAAGAGGTCAAGTGGCAAGACATATAAAAAATTTAAGATTTATCAAAACAGTCATTAAACACAAGTTTATGAGAGTTACGTGAGAGTTTAAAGGTTCAATCTCATGAGAAGTTTGACTTCTCCCTTCATTCAATAGTGGCTGTCCTCATCAGATTCTTACAAGATTTCATTTTAACTTGAACCGTCAAAGCCACTGGGCTTTGGGCCCACTGACACAGTTAGGCCTGAATTTATAATCTACAAACTCATTTAATCAAACCTTCAAGGAACTGCAGCTAAAGTTTTACCTCTGACAGTTTTCAATGATACACACAGTAACCTTGTGAAGCAAATAACCAGATTTTCTGAATTTGAGCAAAAGAGCAAAAGAATTCACGGATTCAAATAAAAACATAAACCATGATACTTTTCTTACAGATTTTATGTACCACCTCATATCTTTCAGTTTTACATGTGAACCAGTCTCTGCAATAAATTTCAAACATTTGAGATTGTTCTTTGCATTTGCATTCTTATTTAAAAATCATGGAATTTTTGTTTAAAGAAAAATTAACACAGTAAATCAGTCTGGATGCACAGCCTGTCACTGTGCACTACCTACCAAGGAATTTTGCTTGATTAAATCTCATTATTTCTCCAACTTGCCCTCTATGATAGCATCACCACTGAGAAGAACGATCTACAGACAAGTCAACGAGAGCCGAACAACAGACTTGATGTTACCCACAGGATCACAGACCCATTAAGAAACCAACTTTATCAAGTGCACAAGCTCCACTTAAAGAACTTCGTACTTGAAGTGATCTGTTCTCTATCACTGCCTCAGAATTGTTGTATTAACACTCTTAGTGTAAAAGCAAACCAAAGAAGGTAAACTACACAATTGCTGTTGAAGTACATAACTGAGCAGAAAACGAAAGTAAAACTGCCATCTCTCTTCCGAAAAAAAAAAATAAAATTAAAAATCAGCCAAGTAACAAATGAGCAACTCAGAATATGACACTCAGATTCCAGTTTGTGGCATGTTTTTCCACAGATTAGCTGAACTGTAACCTACTTGGCCAACAGTTTCTTCAGGCAGGGATTTTAATTTTTCATGAACACATTGCTCTAATAAAGTACTTGGCATTAGTTATGGCTTTTGAATTAAAATGCATTCATGACATTGAATTTTAAAATCCCAAAGCCATTAATTTTGACCAGGTTCCCCCCCCTCCCTGCACAGTGTTCGCAAGAATTAGCAACTAAGTGCATATTTCACCAGCAAAAGAATGAAAGCTGTACTAATAAAACTTAGTCTTGCAGGTCCCTGCAGAGAATAGTAATATTTTATACACTGCCTGCATATCAAATGAAAGTCAAAAACAAATTTGCTGTTCTGATAAAGGCTTATCTGTCAAATATCACATAATAGGTCAACTTATGATCAAGGGCAACTTAACACACAATCTATCTACATTGCCTTCTGTATTCAGAAATAAGAAGGTTTACAGCATTGCAAAAGAGTTTTATAAATTGTCTAGTGCAAGCACTGACTTTAGTACCTATTTGTGAAACTATCTTGCTACAAAAATTTCCAGGTAATAACTAAATAGCTGAGCCTACTCAATTGAAGATGCTGATCTGCAATTTCTTCAGGTATCCAAGTCCCTGCGGTCGCCCTACTTCACCTTATAAAAAAAATTCCCCCTTCATCTGCTTTGTTCAGAGTAGCATTCAGAAAGCTCAGATAATATAAATCACAGGTATTTTAGTTTTTAATATAAAACCATTACTTCAGATATATCTAGTGGCCCCTGTAACCTTGTTACTAAAAGAAATAATCACCTGCTGACAATATGGGAGCTCAATAGCTGACTTCAAACCACTTTTCATCTTGTTTTATCTCGATTCATCTCGTTCATCTTGTACTTATGAAACAGTGTGGAGTTATGACACTTAGGATATTTAACAGAAACAGCCAGTTTGGTATCCAATTCCTGTGCTAGTATCGTTCCACTGTTCAATAAACTACAGTCAGTGAAGTAGCTCAGTTTTAGTTATACATTTTAATTGAGTACAATTTACACACTTTATACACCTCTAAGTAGTGCATCAAATTTGCTCAACAATAAGAATGCAGCTCACTAAAACAGATGTCTGATCCTCCAGCTTCCCCAGTTCTTAGCATCGGTTTTCTTTATTGCTCTACATTAACTTGTAGATAAATTAAGCATACCATAAGTGTCTAAAATTCCAGCTGTGTTGCAAAATGCTGCTGTAAGGCTAAATTTTTAAGTCCAAGTAGTTTCATAATCTATGTGCAGTTATTTATGAAGGCAGCAGGAATGCTATTCTGACAACCTAATTAAACTTCCAATAATGTCAGCAGGAATCTGATTGCAAAATGGCTCATTTTATAAACATCACTACTTTTATGACTGACAAAAATATGCACGATCAGGTGCCAACTCCTTCACAAATACGTATTTTACAACTTGTGTCGTAAATTGCTTGCAAGTACAAAATTCTAAGATGTTAAAGGTCTATGCTCAATCCATAAAAAATGGCACAGTTCATACAAAGATTTAATGGATTTTGCTCTTCTGCCAGTTTCACATCCATGTAGCTTCACTAGTTCCAGAGGAGTTACTCCCAATATATACATAAATTTACATCCAAATCAAGCCATCTCCCGTATACAATATTGGACATGGGATTATGCATGCGTTTAAAACACAAGTGAAATACAGGACAGAGAAAAGGTAATTGGACTTTGCCGATTTTAAGACCACTCTATAGTCTGTGTATCACAGTGCACATGAAGCACACAGTTCTTCAGCATTTGCTTTTTAAGCTTGCTGCCCATTGTAGAAGCCACAAAGTACTGATTAAATCTGAAAAATTACATTGTGAATTGGAAATGTTTGAGTTAAAAACCCATACATGATATCCCACTATTTAAAGCAGTAATGAACCCTAAATTGAACCACTTCCTCGTGGCAGCAATTGCTGTGTTTATAGCCATTACAGCTTTTCTAATTGTAGTACAGGTTAAAACAAAGTATTGAATGTTTTCGCTCGCTCATGTATAACATGGATACATTTATAATAAGCTTAAGTACTGGGAAATTTGGTACTGACCAACTGCCCATACAAACAGACCTTCTAGTAGTTCTGTACTGCCTGCACTTCTCAGTCACTTCATAGAATCCATTCAAAAATCCAATGTCAACTTCTTCTAATCTTGGGAGACACTGTGGTTTTTTGTTTGGTGTTTTGGAGCTTTTCCACATTTCCATTAAGACCATCTAAAAATAGTAGTCTCGATATAGCAGGGATGGAAATATATAAAGTCAGACCTCATAGTCCTCACAAATTTAAGACGTAGATTTAAAAACCTCTTAAGGAGATGTGCCTTCTGGTTTTATTAAAAATGAAGGTAACATCAAGTAAAAATCAAAACTAAAGAAGAATAGGTAGAACATTTTACTTTCGTCAAACCTTAAATGTAAAGTATATTAAAAGCATGGTCGGGATTTCAAGAACAGGAATATAAACATGTATTTTTTTATCCCAGAAAAAAAAATCATGCAGGTGTTACAGTATTTGATCATTCTCTAAATCCACTGGTACGCAACATCAACCCTACGTTATTAAATAGATACAGAGATACCATGAATTCATACAAATACCAAGGTCTGCTGACCTCAGTTATCTTGTAGATCAAGCAAATCTTTTCTTTGGTAATCGGAGTAGGTGCATTTTCCATTCCAATGCAGGACTGTTGGGAGGCCACATCAGCCACTCATCTCAGAAAATTACAACTCCTGCAGACAAAAGGACAAAGTCTGGGCTACTTTTGTCACAAGGAAGTAATGTCAGAGGTGGTATTAGAGGTATAAGCGCAAAGAAGTTAAAAGTATTGATTAGTTGTGGTGGCTGTTTCAGGAAAAAAAAAAAATCCAAACTCTCTCCTTCTCTATTTATTGTTTAATCTACGTAACATTTAGACTCATATGTAAAGGTATTTTGATAGATGGGAATGTACACATGCACACTTTCAGTTTAAATAAAGAGACCTGTGTGGAGAATGGCAATTTAAAGTTAGCATGACTTGAAGGTATGCCCATAATAAAGTTTAAAGGATTTAGTAAACTGGGACAGTACAAATCCAAAAAAGTGTTTCTAGATTTTTTTCCTCTTCCCTTTTTCAACAAAGACTGACAGAATATACATATACAGGTTGACATTTTGATTTATCCAAAACAATTTTCGCTTTGCTCAGTTTACAAGTCCTATTGACTAAAATGTAATATAATTCACAACAAAATATTTTCAGTAAGTGAAACAATAAGCAAAGAAAACCAAAACTAAGCTCAGAAGCTAAGTGGTTTAGAAAGCCTGGTAACATCTATGTGTGCGTAAGTGTGTCTATGATTTATTTTTTTATACATTATATATATAGACACACACACACATATATATACACACACGTGCGCACATGCGCACACGCACACACACACATTTGTAACCTGCAGTGAAGATCAATCTATTTTCTAATAAGGAACAAAACACATTATTTAAAAATGTGGCTAATATAACAAAACAGAGAAGAAACTGCTGCTATCAAAATATACAATTTGGATTGCAGACTAGAAGGCTAACAACATTAAAAAAATAGTTTTAAGCAAAACCCCTTTGCTTCTGAATAACAACAGGTATCAACCTGCCATAGCATGAAGCATCCAAACAAGATTTTATAAAAAGTTTAAACTGTGACCCTTCTTCATTTGTAAAGTTCTTGACGTATCATATAGTGCGAGCTCTGGTCTCCAAACTGGAGCCCCTTTCATTTTTCTCAATCCATACTTCAGGAAATAAATGGCAGCTGAAGAATTCAGAATCTCAAGTGAGATTTGTGCTTTACCATATACCTGAAAAAAATTAACAGAAGACAACATCACTACTCTTCTGGTATTTATAGAAATTTTACGTTCAAGAATAATATGCACAGACTTTGTTAAAACAAAATTCTTAGAGAATTAGCAAGTTGCCAAAGAGATGCACTGTCTTATATGACATATAGCTCTACATTATGCACAATATTCACCCCACTAAAGACAGCCAGCTAAAACCTTTGCTTTGAAGAAATTCATGTTTTCCAAGGCATCACATGACTTCTAACATTGGAAGATTGTTGGTGAAAATAACTCTAGTTCATTCTGGGAATTCAGATACATAGTTTAGCTGAGACTTTTAAATAAGAAGCCATAGAAAGTTTGATGCTTGCAATTATTTTGACAATAGGATTTTTTTTTTAAGTTCACTCAATCATTCAAGCAGTTTGCTGTGCAATCAACGTGAAAAGATAAAACATATATGAAATGTATAGGCTTCTCCCTTCCCTCAACAGTTCAACTGCTTCATGATACGGAAGTTTCTTCTCTGTAACATTAAAAAGATATTGCAATGAACTTCCTATTCAGAGAAGGTTCTAAACCACAGAGGAGCAGTCAGAAGCAATGCTTCACCGAGCTGCTAGTGCTCCTCCATCCCTCACTCCTCACAAAAAGCAGGGCTAAGTACTTGCAAGATGCCTCAGAGAAGAATCACTAGTCCAAAACTCATTATGTGCCATGACTTTTGTGACTTCCTTCCTTTTCCACCCAGTGCTGTGGACCAAGTGGCATCAGGATAAGATAATGCTTTGCGGCTCTTTATCTTAAGGTAGTTCCTCACCTTTTCTAGGCTCATCTAGTGAGGTGGAGAGAGAAAGGAGGAGAGTGTGTAAGCTCTACGAAACTGCAGTCCAAGGGGAGGGCTGGGGGAACAAAGGAAAGCACTACACTGCCTAGCTTCTCCATTCTTTTCCTTCTGCCTAAAGGGAGGTGGGGAATCAAGGTACTAATCGATGATTAATGGTAACTACCGTTCCTTTAAATCCATGCATATTACGTATTTAATTTAGAAATGATTATTTATAGTCCATAATAAAACATACAGTGGTATATATTTAACTGTATCATCAGGGGAAATTTAAACAAGCAGTATTTTTGAGGTAAAACATTGTTCAGATGTCTAAGCTGTATACAATTCTTCCGTTGCCAAAGCTTTTCATTCCCACTAAACATCACAAAGGCATGAACATAAAGGATTTTCAACAGGAAACATACCTGTCCAAAGTCTCCCAGAAGCGTAGAAATACTGGCCTGTCCAAGTGTCTTTTGTGGTAGCTTAGTTCTAACACTGTTACATCCCATTTCTGTACATTTGGATCCAGACGTACTTCATCATACTTGAGATGAAAAGCTTTAACTGCAGGACACAGAAAAACATTTAGTATACAAACACGATGACTTTACAGTGTTTAATTGTTAGTAAAAAGAATTCCCATCCCATGCTTCTCTTTTCAGTATAGAGCCTGAGAACAAAATTAATCAGACCATCTCTCAAGAAAGTCAACTAGCTAATAAAGGGCACTGAGCTAAATATACTGGTTGGTGGCCACTATGAGGCTCTTGTGCTATTACAGATTTAAGTGAACAGGCAACCCCTAATTTTAGGTGCATAGATTCCAGATGAACAGCAAAAACTCAATGCCAATTAAACTACAGTTTCTTTCTGAAACAAAGATGTTCTTTCTGAAAATCTCTGCCATGTCCAACAATTAAAAAAACCAAACATTTCTGACACCACTTAGAAGCAAGCCTGGTTATTTCCTGAAAGTCTGTGTAGAAGACTGATAGCAGAATGCCAGGCCCCCAAATGGTGCATGAAGCATTCTGAGAAATTTACTAACCGCTTATTTCCCCTGATCTAGTACTCAGTTACACATGGTAAAATATCAACAGTTACTTTGCTCTTGGGAAGTACTGTCACACGTGGAGTATGTAAAGCCTAAGCATTAACACAGTAAGTGTTAAAATCTTCTTGCGATTCTTCTTGATTTCCTTAGCCAAATCATAGTTTTGACATAATCCAGTACAGAGCATTTAAAGTATTGAACAATTCCTATCTGGCAACCAATTTGATGCATTTTCTATTTTGGATATCATTGGAGAAGTAAAGCAGAAGCATTTGCAATCCAAAGGGACCTGGACAGGCTTGAGAGATTGGCCCGTGCCAGCCTCATGAAGTTCAACAAGGCCAAGTGCAAGGTCCTGCATGTGGGTCCGGGCAATCCCATGCACAAACACAGGCTGGGCGGAGAATGGATTGAGAGCAGCTCTGAGGGGAAGGACTTGGGGGTGTTGGTGGATGAGAAGCTCAACATGAGCCGGTGATGTGCACTTGCAGCACAGAAAATAACCACACCCTGGGCTGCATCAAAAGAATCATGGCCAGCAGGTTGAGGGAGGTGATTCTGCCCCTCTGCGCCGCGCTGGTGAGACCCCACCTGGAGTGCTGTGTCCAGCTTTGGAGGCCTTGGCACAAGAAGGACATGGACCTCTTGGAGCAAGTCCAGAGAAAGGCCACAAAGATGATCAGAGGGCTGGAGCACCTCTCCTGTGAAGACAGGCTGAGAGAGCTGGAGTTGTTCAGCCTGGAGAAGGCTCTGAGGAAACCTTATAGCAGCCTTCCAGTACTTAAAGGGGGCCTACAGGAAAGATGGGGAGGGACTCTATTTATCATTGGTTGGTTGCTTGGTTGGTTTTGGTTTTTTTTGGTTTTTTTTGTTGGTTGGTTTGTTAATCTGTAGCTCAGAAAGCACTGGACAGTATAAAAAGGTCTATTTTCTAAGGCAGCTTCACAAAGAAGCAACACAGAATGGAAGCTGGTAGTTTCTTTCGATATTATCACACACCTTACAGTCAGAAAAGTGAACTGTGCGAGAAGAGTGCAGCATGTGTAAAAGCATTCTGGACATAATTGTGATAACTCAAACTGTTCACATCTATACAGAGGTAACATCCAGTTCACAAATTAGAAGTATCTATACCTTACTAAACTTTCAAGTTTTTGACAGACATCACATCATATCTGTAAAGCTTTCTTAGTGAAATACTGGGCAATTAATTCTCTGTTAAAAGTAGAAATGAAATCTGAAGACACTCTGTAAACCTGTTATCTACGCGGTATCATAATATACATTGTCTTTTCACCTTTTTTTAGAAGCTTGGAAAGTAAATTTATACACTAGCTATTTCTGAACCTCTTGTAAAGACAACAGCTCTGAGAAGATTTCTGTGAGCTTCCACGGGTCAGAACACAAGAACTGCAGAGAGCACATTAATATTTTCCATCTGTGCGAAGATCTAAGCACCTGCCTTCTCAACCACCCAAGTCAACAGCACTTCGGCAGCACTTGGCAGTACTCTGCCATAAGCATAAACACTCCACAAAATCACCCAAACAGAGTAAAACACAAAAACACTTAAAAAAAACCCCAAAAAACCCCTTACTTTTTGCAAAGATATCAACAGGTGATCCATCGGGCAAGAGCCAAGGCCAGCCTTTGAACTGCCAAGCAGGACCCTGTACAAACACTGCCACCACACGATCCCTACGAACACAGAAAGAGATGGACATGTTGACAGTCTTGAACATTTAAATTACACGTTTTCTTAAACGGGCAATATATCTTAGCATAGTTTCTTATTTTAGTCACAGCCAGTATAGCACATTTAACAGCCACACCTCCAGCACAACTGCTTTTTCAGCGTTAAGTAAAAAAATTTCATGTGATTTTTCTGGACTATGTAGCTCTGCCCCTTTGCGGAACGCAGCTCAGTTTCTCATGTTACGTTTGTAAGAACTCAAACAGTGTTTATTTCTAGTCATTAACACTTCACTTATAAAAAAAGTGCTCCAACATTTTAGAGATAATCTTCTACAAATAAAATTGTAAAGTGAGATGTATCAATTTAAAAGCCTTTATTCTGAATACTATTAACTTCTATTCTAAAAATTTATTAGAAGAGACAGCTGCTAAATTTCTGTCTCCAGTTGCAAAGTGCATCATTTATTATAAGGATATGTAACCATTACCTACAGTCCAAGAAAATAAATTTGTGATTAAGATGAAGCTTTTACATTCATAAAATTTTAAAAGAACCTTTGAGAAAAAACGTCCTCCCACATGTGTTTTATTTTTCTTGAACATTTACATCATCCAACCATGGCTCCTACGTACTACAACAAATAATTACCCCCTCCTTAACCTAACCCCCAAATTTAATTCATCATAAAGTCTACCAAATCCCAAATGGAAAAGAATAATTGAGGTGGAGTTTTGAGGTTTGTTTGTTGTTTTTTTTTAAAAAAAGACAGGCTAAAGCTTTGCCATTTAAAATGACGCACATTTTGTAATGCCTAAAAGAAAAAGAAAACCAAACCAACAGTGGCAACGTGTTAACTTCTAGATACTAATATCTGATTCTGACTTGGATAAAAACAAGCTAAAAACCGACACCACTTCACCTCTTTGGTCAGAAGCACTTTAGGAACCGTTTTAGATGGTTCTTAAATGTTTGATCATTAAACATTTTAAGTGCTATTTGATACCAAGAATTTCAAACCCACTGATTTCTGATTAGTTCAAGTTCTCAATATAGAGAACAATTAATTTAGGAACAGGACCTTTTCAAATTATTTCCATTAAAGTTACAAGACCACCAAAAATGTTGTCGTGCTTGTCTGAAATCTTCACACTTGTGAGGAAGAAGCAACAAACAGTATTGCCTAATGCATTACATCAAATAATAAAAAGATGTTTCTCTAGAACTGTCCTGCTCAAAGAGAAATACGTTTTCATAGCATCAAAGAATGGGCTACAGATAAAATAATCTCTTTCCAGCTTTTACTTAAAAGTAAAAGCTATCTATGATTCCCTTTCCATAACTGAGCTTCTCTCTTCAGAAGTAAGCTTCCGTCATCGAATCGAATTCAATGAATCTGATTCAATACTGAAACCACAGTTCAGCCTTTACTGTCTGATGTGTTATCCTTCTTCCTTTCTTAAACTATTAAAAAAGTTAGAATGTCAGATGCTGAAGACCTGCAAATGTATCTTCACAATAGACTCTCATTCAGAAAGCAGATGAGAAAGGAGGATTTTTCTCTCAGACCATGTTCCAGTGACTTGCACACTACAGTATCACAAACCAGAAAACTCATATGAATATTCCTACTCAAATTTCTGGAATGTTTCAGACAAACCTAATAAAAATAGTTGTGCTGTTAAAAAGTAGAATGTTGTGATCTGTTAAGATCTTTTAAAGAAGTTTAGTTTCATATTATTTTCATCTGAAGACTCCTATACAGTTAACAATCAAATCCATTCTCAAATCCGTATCTTTACTTTTTAGTGAATTTGGTAACGTTTCATTGGTCCCCTCCAAATTCTGCATTCTCCTGTTTAAGGAATTGTGTAAAGTGAAATCTATTTTACCAGTCTTGTGGCATAAGTTTCAGAGGTTGGTCTACTACTCGATAAGGTACAGTAACGCTGACTGTAGTTCCCCCAGGCTGCATCTGGTCCTTCCTTCTCTGTATTAGAGTTTCATTCTCTCGTTGACAGCCTTGTTTCTTCTTTTCATCTGATGGTACAAACCTTGGGGAATAATGAAACATTCAGTAGACAAAAGCAATTTATTTGATGTAATCAGCAGGAAAAGTAACAACTTTATCAGAACTTTGCATTATTGGCAACCAGTCACTGAAGCCACCACCTCATTTTCACTATGCCAAGCCTTCATCACTACTCATTCAGAACAGCAAAAACCCTAAGAATAGTATTTCATAAGCACTTAAAAACAGTCATACTAAAATGTTGTCTGTCCCTCAAAACTACAGCCAGGCGGCTTCTTATACATTCGTCGGATTCCTTGCCTACCTTATCTGATACATTTGAAGACGAGAAGCCAGATCACAACCTGCTCAATGTCTTTAACTCACGCCTTTTAGTGATCAAGGGTAACAAAGGGAAGCTTGGGCACTAAAAAACAACGGCTTCCTGGAGCAAATTTTAGAGCTCTTGCTCTTGGAGCCATGAGAATTATGTTCTCTCAAGAAAGCTGAGATTTTTGCTCAAAAAGGTTTTTGAGTGAGGTTTTATTTTCTTTGTATGATGGTGATTTCACATTATCGATGATTCATCTGGTTACTATGATGCACGATACTACAATTCTAGGGGGTTTTTTTCTAGATAGCTTCTCTGATAGATTAAGTACCCAGAAAATAAGGATAATGTGATCCTCATGTCTTATGTAATCTCTGTATCACAAAAGTAAATGCTTAAAATGTGACCCCCTCCAAATCATTACAAATCTTTGATTTTTCAGCCCCCCGCTTTAAAAGAAGTGAAATTTCATTCCAAGAGTCTTCTTTACCGTGACAATAAAATGTAGTTCTCAAAATTGGTATCATAAATGTGAGAGCAGAGTAAGCCTTTTGACTGATGAGTTTCAGTGGATTTTGTCAAAAGGAAAGATAACAAAATCACGCATTTTACAGAACTAGAACTGCATCACAGAAAGGGAAGCTGATGCGACCAGTATCACCTACCAGGCCAGCAAAAGAGCAGAGCTCAGAGCCATGTCCTCCTAATATTCTGTTTGGACCCCCCCCAGCTGCACTACTAACGCTGTTTGCTGCTGACATTTCATTTCCAAAACTTCTGACAAAAGAAACATTATGTTTCACTTAATTGCAAAAGTTAGCACGAGTATTGGTGCCACATTTTAGAAACACAGTACTCTACACAATCGGTTAGATTTTTCTTCATTATAGTACAGATGGTGCTTTTAAAAAGTTTACAACTTTTTTGGGGGGAAGTTGTTTGCACCATTTCTATTTGTTCTCTTCAACCTATTTCTATTTGAATACTAAAACCCTATTTGCATGTGCTTAAATGGCCAGACTGCGCTTCCTATTGCTGAAAATTAAAAAAACCACAAATGATCACAAATTATGCATTAAAGTTGACTAGTATTGCAAATACAGAAAAAGCATTACAGATGTTAAGTGATAAGCTATAAATTAAATTACGATTATCTGTCTAGTACATGTAAAATTGCACCACTCTAGAAAAAATACAGACAAAAAAGCTACAAAGGATACACTGGGAAAAAGTGCAATTACGCCCCGTAGAATATTATAAAAAAAAATATTAAGACAGTAATTTCATCAATAACTGAAATAATTAGAAAATAGTTAATATTTACATATATGTTATCTACCACAACCAACTGACGCAAACAATTGTGTGCTACACACAGAAGCATTCGACACAGTTCTACTTTGGAAAAAGCTGTGTGACTTCGGAATTAAGTATTTCTAGTCGAGTTGCTAATTTAAAAACTCAAAAGCAAGGTGCAACTTCAATCATGAGGGTACCTAATAGTTTGTCCTGCCAACATACTGCAGGCTTTGCTTTGCCAATACTGATAGAAAACTGTATTTTATAACGTAACATGAGGATCTACTTGGTGCTCTTGAGCTTTTAAGGAAACCATTCCTGAGTCTCTACTCAATCAGAACTAAGAAATCTGCACTGGAAAGATGCAAATAAAATGTTTGAGGGTTGTGGGGTTTTTTTTTTAAAAAAATTTGTTTAAATTACATCACCTACCTCCCCCCGCCCCCGCAAAAACCCCCTCCTTTTACCCAAGTGGTAACAAGGTCTATATGAAAAGGCCGGATCACCTAAAATGGTGGAGAGCTTGAGAAGAATTTTATCTTTTTATTATGTGTCCCATCCACTGAATGAGAACAAACTCTCACAGAGTATGTAAATAAAAACCAAGGAGCCCTCCTTACATTACAGTGATAATCAAATACTCATATGACCAGCAACCTAAAAGGTCACATTTCTAATTTAACTTGTAAATGTGAGGAAGGAAACACATTTTAAATGGAAACAGGAAACCTAGCCACCCCTGTCAAATTAGACAAGAAGCAATACTGCTGTTCTACAGAGTCTAATAATTTTACCACTGTATCTGAGACCCGTCAAAGTTGGCTGAAACAGGTATTCTCAATTCTACTTCTAGCTTTAAATGTTTCTGTATTTAAGAATTCATTTCAACACTAATTTATTGACAGTTTTCCATTTCAGCTAGAAACTGTGCTACAGCCATGAAAACACAACTCGGTTGTGCCTCAGTTATATATCAATAGCTTTAGTTCTATTTACTGTAGAAATCTGAATGGTTTTGAACACATTTCTCCAGGACAGTACATAAAATATCTTGTTATCTGAATTTTCTGAAGAAAAAAAATAATATATAAGCAGATTCACATGGAACAGTAGAGAAGATGACTGTCTTAAAGCATTGAAGGAAATGCTTATATATATGTACACACACAGAGTACAGGAATAAATGTCAGTTTACAGAGTTTAGGAAATAGATGCTTGCATTTCCAGGAACCATTGATTCAGTAAGTATAATAAAAGCCCTGTGCTCAAGAATTGAGAATCAATAGAAATTACTGTATGATTATAAATATGATCATGGCTTACTCCACCACTACCTGAACATAAAAAACAAGCTTAAGAAATCCGAGTATTAAAGAAAACAGAAAAAACCCATCTTCTCTTGGGAATTATTTGCCACAATACTATAGCTGGTGGCTTAACTACACATTTGTACTTGACACCTTTTTCATCATCTAACACCCTGGCAATGTGTTCTGAATTCTGACTGTGCAGGAGGAGCTTACGTTTTTGTGTTGCTTCTCCAGTTTATTATTCCTTAGGGGGAAAAAAACCCACCACCAAACGCATATCTACTTAGAATCCATTTTTATACCCTACTAGGAAATTAATAGCACTCAGTTCTCTTGCTGTTAATTGCCAAAAATCATTGTTCACATAAAAACTGGTGTGCTCTCTCACTTTACAAAGAGAGCAGGTCCCTTTCCTAAGGTAACAGGCAAGCGACTGAACAAGATCAAATTATGGGAGGTAATTGGTAAAATACTATCCACTGAACTGCCAGAGCTGATCACACCTAGGCTCTAAACTCACATCAATTGCTAGCATTAACTTTAAAACACTTTCACTGAGGTCAGGTCAGCACTTTCTGGCCCCCAACTCAGGCATACTGAAAAATGCATGAACAGCGAATAAGGCACCTCCAATGCTGGACAGTAACTGAGACTATGGTAATATACATTCGATTATGTTTAGGAGTGTAGAGTTATTTTTACAACGCCCTCAATATTTTTGTTACATCAGTATCAAAAGCTTCCCACACCTCTTTTTGTAAGGGAACAAAGCTTTTTTTGTAATGCATCATCCCTAAATCTTTCAGAGTTTGCTCAGTATCAAAGCTGGATAAATCTTAGTGAGTTGCCTGGCCACATATGGTGAAACATATCATGCATAAAAGCACCATCATAATAAAAATACATAATCATCATCTAATCACATACATCTGCCTGATATAATTCCTGTCTTGCTTTTGTTCCATGTAAATCAGAAGCATTGCCTCTGAAAAGCCTAACTTCAGACATTCTCAAATACTTACTCTGGAAAGCCAGAGTTTACACAGTAATTACGATATCCAGTGTTGCATTCAGATAGTGAATAAGAATAAAGTGTATTGTATGAAATATTTTTTAAGAAGCTTCACAACATAAAGGATTGCAGTTCTGATTTTAAATGAAATGGTATCTTTCTAATATTTTAAAAACTCTTCCTTTTTACCTTGTACTTGGCTGCTTAGAAAAATAACTTTTCAAAAAAGGTTATCAATAATATTTGCATATTATACAGCACGTGAATTGTACGTTACTATTATATATAGAAATCTCTCCCTAAAAAATCCAAGTTGCAATAAATATATTCAACACAAATCCTATATCTTTAAAGAAAAAAAAAACCTTAAACCTGTAACATGCCTCCAGTTTATCATTATATATATTTAATTCTACTCATGATAGCTTTCCTGCTTTCCATATTCTCTACCTCAAAAGAGAGCATAACATTACTGAGGAATTAAACACGCTAACCATTATAAAAGTGTCAGCCAAATTTGGCAAGTAAAAAAAAACCCAACATACTACAGAGCTACAAAAAGTGTTACTAAAAATGTTGGTGCAATTAGTAAGTTTCTTAGTTTCTTTCAGTCCTTGGCAACTGAATTTCATGCCTACCATAGTACTGGATGAAGACTGTCCTGTTTACTTTACAACAAACAACCTAAAATACCTGCCAGTGATAATGTAATTACTTTTTCTCATATCCAGAGTGACAATATGTTGCAGTCCACTTACTTATAAAAAAAAATCCAGCATCCTAAACAAAAATTATCCTAAAAGACAGGAATTCCCAGCTATGACTGAGTTTTGATTTTAAGTGGTTTGATGGCTAATTACAATTTCAGCTAACTTTGTTCCTTATTTTGTTTTAAGAAACATTCAAATGAAGAGAATCACAAAAGTTGGGTTTATTTATGAAACCCAAATACTCATTCTTTATTATCACACACTTCAATGAACTGTGCTGCCTCAGGTATCAGGCATGGAAGAAAAAGTTGCCCTGTAAACAGCCCGTGCCACACATGTATCACAGCTTCTGTACCCTAACAATCCTGGGGGCATCATTCTCCCGGAGTTCTCCTACATTTCTTAGCAGTCTCCCCTGCAACGGCTCTTACACTTCCAGCTCCAAAAATCCCTTCTCCTTGTGCTCTACCATTGATCTCCTTTAATGGCTAATACAATTACCTATAGAAATACAAGAAATCTACTTGCATCTTCCTCAGCAGGGGTAAGGGAGGGAGTATTAAATTGTGTGTGTCTTTTCTATCTGGACTGTATTTTTCTTTTCCAAAACTTGTGGTAATGGCATGTGTCTTCCAAATCTCTATTCTTCCATCAAATTTAGGTGAAAGTGGGGAATGAGTTAAAGAAGGCAGTGACTTAGAGGCAGGAATTAGATAAGTCTTCTTTCCTTGGAAAATCACCACGTATCTATCAATCACACTCCACATCAAGGTTAGTTCTACACTCTGCATACCTGAACAGTAAAAACAAACCCTACAGCCATTCCTAAACAAACTACTTCAATAAATTTGAATGCAAAAAAATACAGGCCAAGTGGTATATTATCTAGGAGAGCGCTAGAACTGTCATGGCTAAATTAATATTTTGCTCTTCTGTATTCTGCTATTGCACTTCTGATTCATTAACATACCTTGCTTCTTTCACTTTGTCTTTCATACTTGTTAACTACATCAGCGTCCTCCTTTGACCCCTTAAACTTCATTTTTTTTTTTCTGGATCATGTTCTTTGCCCTCTAACGATCAGCAAGGCAGGTCTTGAGAAGTTAACTGTAGCTCTACCCCACCGGAGCAGAAAACAGCGCAAGCCTCCTAGTACAGATATACTTAGACATGACATATAGGTGGCTTTATTCCATTATAAGTAATTCCTGTACCATAAAGTCACAAATTACATAGATGTAAAACCCTTTTACTTGTGCAATGTTTTCCTAAACATGAAAACCTACATAAACAAGCAACATCCTCTGTCAACACAATTACATTAGTCCAGTAACTGCTTGCACATTAAAGCAGACCGTTAAAAGCCAGTCTCCTCTCTGATTAAATATTTCAGAAGAGGCACCAAGAGTCTAGTACGCTTACTGGATCTTTGATGGTATGTGGCAGTAATCTAGGAACTAGAAATAGCTGGAGATCAGAAGGCACCTGGTATCTCACAGCACAGTTTAAAAAAATTCTAGGGCAACTCCAGTGAAAGCTGCAGCACCACAATAAGGACAGCCTATTTTTGAAGAAAAGCAGTGTACAGTCTCAAAAAGGACAAGCACAGTACTGAAGGTGGAAGAAAGAGGAGCCCTCCATTTTTTGAACATACCATTGCAGACAGGCTATAACAGTGTATTTTTCTGTGAAAATGACTGCCTTTTTCAGAAAAATTAACAGGTATTAACAGATACGACAACTCTAAATACTATGATCTGTTGGATGAACAGAAAGATGTTTTGGAGGTTTTGTTTGTTTGTTTTTTGGTGTGCTGTTTTTTTCAATAGTGAATTTTGCCTTACCATGAAGAAAGTAATTTCCAGTGTTGATTGCATCCAGCCATAATGAATTAAATCTCAGAATTAGATGTGTGATGCAACAAACAAATTTTAGCAACTTATTAATATTTTGCTGAGTGAATCTGCATCAATACTTAATGACAATGCTTTATTCTTATTTTTGTTGTATGTGAACCTCAAAAAAATTCTTTATTTACACAACCAGCTGACCCGCTCAGCTGATATAGCTGTTTGTCTAAAACAGAGGCCACCCTCCAGTCCCCTTCTCCTTTAACGTAACTGTGGTCATTTCCTGAAATCTCTTGACTTCCATGAGCACATTGCCCTTGTTCATCTTCTCTATGCCTTCTTCCACTGTAAGGGTTCACTGATCGTTGCACGTGCGTGCACGTATGTTACATACAAGAAAACCACTACAGAGATTAGAAATGGTACTTTAAGACTTTCTTCTCAATCTGCACATTTGGCTCACAGGTCACAACTGTGCAAAAATTCTGAAAATAAGTTTTTCCTTTTTTCCTACTATTTGAGAGTCATTCATTTCTTTTATACTTTGCTCTGTAAAACTATCTTTTACAAGACAGCAGATAACTCCCTCTTGCTTCATTATTAATTTGGTACTAGTACACCTTTATATTTGAAAACCATTTTTTACACAGTATATTCTAATCAGCTACTTACTTCAGATCTTGCAGAAGGTCCTTTGCATTAAGCATCGTTATTAGAGAGGTCGTGGCTGCTGGAATAATGATTATGGGAGTTCGAGATCCTGTAGAGATAATAAAGTTACATTTGTCTGTGGGTGGGTTTTTTTTGTTGTGGTTTTGGTTGTTGGGGGTTTTTTCCCCCCTTTTTTTTCATTAAAGGAACTGTACATAAAAACAAAACTCTTGTTTAACAGATCAAAATCATGGAAAGGAAAATTGTAGTAAGTCTTTGCTAAACTGAAGGTTTTCATTCACAAAAAAAGCATGCCGCTGTCAGCAGTCTCTAAATACCCGTATTTAGCAAAACAGAACCCTGTCTGCATTCCACTGCCTGTTTATATTGTTGATTGTAGTTCCACCAACAGATAGAGTGGGCACAATCCACACAAAAATGAAGAGGATCATGTAACTAAAATTGACTCACCTTTTTTCTGGTTTGGAGGTGGTCTTGCTTGAGAAACTGAGAAAAAAGGCAGAAAATATGGCAGAATGACTAATACATAAATACAAATGTTGTTGTAAGGCAATATTTCAATGTTTTTAGTTGCAAGATTGAACAGAGAAGAGTCATTAGATCATCTTCACAGATGCAATACGCAAAGTTGAAGAAGGGATTTATAATTTTGAGTCTCAGTATGCAGAAGACAAACAGATATTAGGACCATTGAGTCAATCTCTTGTGATTTCACTGAAACTAGTCATCCCTGTCCATCCTCCTCAAAAGTTCAGGACACTACAGCCCTGATAAAAATTGCCAGCAATCTCAAAAAAAAGCTGCTTGTAGATCTTCATTTCAATAGTGCTGAACCAATAGGAAGACTGTTTCACAGTAAACTAATCTTTACAGACCCTCACCTTTTCATTAGTAGTTATTATTGGAGATGATATATGTAGAACTTAGCTATCAACAATCAAAACTTGAATTTCAGGCTTACTCACATTAATTTTTGATTTGCAGGTTTTGAGTTACATGAGCAATTTAGGTCCCAGAAACAATGAAGCTTGACAGATACAGGAGAACTCAAGGGAAGGAAAAAACCAAACCAAACCAAACATCCCCAAAACCCCACAGAAACAGAAAGAACCCCCTCCCCAACACAAAGCAACCCCAAAACAAAACGAAAAACAATAACAAACTTCCCTCCCCAACAACCTACCAAAAGAACCCTCACCAAACAAAAACACACATGCAAACAATACTTGTCAGACAGAAACCAAAGACTGTGTGTCCCCCTCCCCCAGTGTTCCCACTTCAGTCTTCCAAGTTGTGACCTCCTCAATGTGGGAGGTACTTCAGTCCAAAGTCGGAAGAGCATATATGTGTCTTCACTTTGGTGCTATTACTGAATTACCCAGCTTTTCTTCAAATAAACATTTTAGACTTCAGTTTTCATGAATCCTAACTTAAGGCAAGAAACTGTTGTGCTTGATCGTTATCATCACATGTGTTTATCCTAACTCACAACATCAGAAAATGGCAAGTATTAGAAACACTGATGCAGAGTAACTCAAGTCTCAACTGCTACTATGCATGACAAATTTCATTAATTGACTTCCAATTTCATAGCACCAACTTGTTCATGTTTATTTATGACCAACTGTTACAGAAACTGGCTAGAACAGTATAAATATTCACAACACAGTTGCCATTGTTGAAACATTGAGACCATATCCTTAATTATCTTTTCCTGACACTGTCAAATGCACAGATATAATTGATGACACTATATTGAACTATGTGAACTTTACCTAGCCAATGATTTTTTAATTTTTTTTTTTTTTTTTTTTTAAGATCTAGGTTGCTCCTTAACGTAAAACAGTTCCTGAAATATACGTGCAGTGTCAGCTGCCCTAAAAGAAAACAAAAAAAAAAGGAGGAGGGGATCTGTAAGAAATTTGATAGCTGTACCAAGACATGTTAGTGGAAAATTAGATACTGCAGAAGGGTTCACAAACAAGCCTTAAATTAAAAGTACATCTCATAGGTATTTTTTCAAATCAGTATTGTACAACCGTTTTGTCCAATTCAACTCATGTTTCTATGTGCGAAGTAGCACCGTCCCGGAAACTGCATGTTTTAAATACTTTGACTGCTAAGAACAGAGCAATTATTTTAAGAAGTTCCAAATCCCAGAATACCCTAGAACAGGCAGAAAGGTAAGTTGTTTGTTTTGGTTTGGGGTGTGGCTGGTGTTTTTTTTTTTTTTTTTTTTTTAAT
>VZSF01003411.1:149500-235833 GCA_013398295.1 Chionis minor
TTTTTTTTTTTAATGAAAGAAGCAGCACATACGTTCTTCAGACTATACCACTCTATTCTCCCTACCATTTACAATATAGAGGCTAGATAACAGATTAGATTGGCCTTATAGAAGGGCCATATCAGTATAACTTATATAACATTTTCAAAAAAATACACTTCTGCCACTTAATGCCCATGAAGTTACAGCCAGCAATAGGGACCTGTGACAATTCAGTCAGATTTCTGCTCTTGCCACTTCTACCCTTTTCATACTGCTGTCAACCCCATTTGCATTATTATGCTTAACAGGGCTAGTGAGATAAATATGACAGGCAGCATGACCTTTCTAGCATGAAAATAACAAAACAGAAGAATCTGTGCACAACAGCATTTAGGTATGCTGAGAATATTCAATATTAGAACAGGGTTTTTATAGGGAAGAATTATTTTTACAATATTAAATCTTAGCATTAAGCCCTACTAATAAATCTCAAGGAATTACCAAGGCACACATTGAAAGCATTTAGCAGTCTCAACAAGAATATACAGTACTCCAGAAGTACTTCTAGAAAAAGTGTATTAATTTTAAGACGTAGCTTGTTTTCCGATGTCCAAAATGTCCCTTTTCCAATACCTCATAACAACAATAACCATCATGTTATTTAATAAACACCATTCACTCATGACTTTCTTCCACCAAACCAGAAATTCCCATAGTATGCAAACTAGGTGCAGATATGCACACAGCTGCTCAGAAACACTGATCCTCTCATAGACTGTCTGTACCCTTATACACTTTTAAAAACTCTAAGGGTTTCTCATTAAAACAAAACAAAGTACCTATATCGTTCTGTCTTTGAATCTCAATTTGAGATTCAACCTGACATACAAAATTGACTTGATAGTTAAAGTCTACTAACTGGGAATTAAAAAGCCAGTTGAGGATCCTGGCCCCATTACAAATACCTCATGTGCTAAGAAGTGTGAAGAAGCAACGATAACACACTCCGAGAAAGACTTATTTCTGATATATTCACAACCGAAGTAATAATATATCTCTTTTTGAGATTAGCTTTTCTATTTAGGTTGTTTCTCCTGGAAGGATTAACCAGCTCTTACTATAACTTTGAGCTGGCATTTGTGAACTACCAAGCCAATAATGAGTAACTTTGTCATTTTTTAATTTCACTAGTGCATCCTTTCAATGGAATAATTGAGCAACAGACCAAAAAGAATGAATTCAAGCCCCAGACCCCCGACCATTTCAATTCGAACTATGCATGGTGTAACATTAACCAAAAAGTTTTGTGTTATTTCCAACACGCATCCAGTTACAGGCCACAAATAAATGTTCCACACTTCATTCTTCAGCTAACTAGAGTTTTCAATTCTTCTTTGAAACTCATATGTATTTGGGACTGAAGCACAAATGAAAGTAAGTGACCTTACCTGGCCGTGGTACAGGCTGTGCTGCTGGAGCTTGTGTTTTTCGTGCAGAAGCACCTTCCTTTTAAAAGACAGAAGAGGTAACATTAACAGCTGGCCTTCTTGTCAGCTACATGGTTTTTTTTGAATGAACACAGAGCTACAGAGGGTATCATGAAAACGAGGGCAATACATTTCCATTAAAGAGAAGAAAGAAAATAGTGAATATATTCAAAACTCTTTAAAGATTCTATTTCAGACTTGGGGACGACAGACAACCTTGTAAGCTTTTAACAGGTGTACATTTTAACCATCAAATGCCAATCAGAAATGGGTTTTGTATATTCAGATAAACCTTTTCTACTTATAGCATTGTTTCATTTTTACCTATGATCACTTTCACCACGAGTTCATAACTTAAATGCAAGCAATTGGCTACAGAAATTTCAAAACAAGATCTGTTAATGCTCTGGATGGAAAACTAGGACCAAGAAATTGCAGTGCATTCCTGCCTTGAACAGTTTTAGTGTCCAGGAATAGCATTCTCATGATAATTAGTTCTGCTCATGCCTTATCCAATTACCTTAATGTAACAAACAAAAGACTTGCATTACTATTTATTCTTGTTAACTCTGCACAGTCAACACACCATGTAAGAGAACAATGAGGTCACACATGTCTGGTTCCAAAGCAACACTGAAGTCCTGCAAGAACAAATTCTGTTCTCAGTTACTTCTGTGAAACCTCACTGAACAAAACAGATACTACTAACAATAATACTAATGCTGTAAAAAAAAAGGCTATATATTCCAGCTACTTCAATTTGCAAGGCTGACAGAAAACCTGCTAACATGAAACCAAGAATTTTATCTGAAAATGACTTAAATGCTACGTGAAGCGTAGCCTACAACTGAGACACGCTTGGAAAGGTCAGAGAACCCTGGGAAAAACCTGCTTGAAAGGACTCCAATATGGTATTATTACATTTGTGTGTCCATGCATAAATAACAATATGTTCTGTAATTCAAAATAAAAAAAGCTAATAAGCAGGGGACTACACACAAGCAGCCTCAAGTTCCATGATTTAAATAACACCTAAAGAAACTGCTTTTAAGTTTGCACCATGAAAGTTAGTTTTATCTCAAGAACTGTGTACTGTGAAGTACAAATAGAAGAGCAGATCACTTGACAAGCCCTTAGAAAACACAAATTTACTCAAAATATCTCTTCCCTAAGCTTTAGTCAAAGCCATCCATGATTAGTTACAATAGGCTGGAGCTGACATTTGCTACAGCGTGCAGCTTTTGTAACTTTTACAGTCAGCAACCTCCTATTAATCTTCAGTATAAGGATTTAACCCCCCATTGGAAGAAATGGATTAAACTCAGATTTTTCCTGCACTCTTTTCCGTTTATTAAAATACCAACATCTATGTAGGGCACTTGAGTCGGTAACTGTTATTTTAAGGCTTACTTTTTTAGTATCTGAGAAAAGGTATTTTTGCCAATGTCCTTTCACAATAATTACTCAGAAAAAGATAAAAATCAAAATACCACACTCTAAAGGAAGAGTAGCAGCAAAGGCTGACTACCTTTGAGAGGAGCCTTGTGACTGAAAAACAGCAGTTATTTGAAATACCACCTTTCTTTTAACCAAGAAAGTGGAAATAAATCATTTTGCATCTGTTTCTACAGAAAAATGACATTTTTCTGTGTGAAAAGACTTCCTGTGGTGCACTAACTACACATTTTGAAGGAATACCAAGAATTCTCCCACAACTTTTCCTTAGATTCACGGCACTCCATGAAATGGAAGAAATCTCTATCAAGCTAAAGAAACGTCACTTCCTGCAATGCTGAGTTTCAGGTTTCTAAATCCAATTCAGTTTGCTTGGACACCTAACTACCACTGTCTGCAGCACCACATGGCCATTCCTCTTTCCTCCCCTACAGAATAAGTAATGCAACTTCTCTGCCTCCCCTTCCACTTATTCCATGCCTCTGATGTCTCAAACTGACCCTGCAGGTCCTATGGCAGCTGCAATGAAGAGAAGAAACCAGGAGCTGCTTCAGAGACTCTGGAGCTTTGATTATAATTCTTTCCAAGAATTTCCAAAATTATATCCAAAGCCTTGTTTTGGTTCACATATGATTTGCGCTCATGATTTCTCCCTTCACCAAAATTTCCATAAAGCACCAGAATATACCTTGAATCAAGCCTAACAAGTAACTGGCAGATGATCTATTTGGGAGTTTTTCCATACTTTCCTCTAAATTACCTTCTCTAAAGTGATTAAAAGGAAATTTAGTGCAGAAGCCTAAAAGCAAAAGGCAGGGCTTTGAGAACACTGCAACTGAAATAAAACAAAACAACCCCTCAAAACAACAATAAATCACATTTAAAAAAATTCACATGAAAATATCTGATTAATGGTAGGAAATTACTTTATTTAAATAAGTAGACACAAAAAGATAGCTATCACTTCCATGCCTATGACCTTTCTATTTACAAGAGCAATTTCTGCAAATCAATAAATGATGGAAACCATGGCTTTTAGTTGTGTAAATCACTGCTTAGACTCTGATAATTTCATGGATGAACCACAGCTCACAACTCCCAATTTTCTTGTATTGTAGCACAGCAGCTCAATTGTCACCTACTGAAGGCATAACATCCATTCTTTCTAACTGATTTACATCTCTCTATGATTACTAATGACCTAATTGCCACCTCCTATTATGTAAAACCTGTAGACAATGTAGCAAAAGAAGCTCTGATCAATATTTCAAACCCACATTTCTTAAATGGTTTGTAAGGAGAAAAGTGTACTATTAACATGAGGAAAAAACAAAAGTAGAGAGCAGTGATGGTTGACAAGATACACAAAGCAGAGAAAGAAACCTTTCAATAAGCTTTCAGTAGCAGGATCATTTTGCTAACATTTCACACTGTCCTGAAAACAAAAGATGCTAATTTAGATACAAAATGAATGCTTTTCAATAGCATTTAGACAGGGGTATAAGTTTTTCCTATGACAACGTACTGATTTATGATGCAAGCTCTGTTTACAAGGCAGGTATAGCCACAGAGAACTACATGATCGGATTTGTCCCAGAGAAAAAAGAAAATTAAGTTGACAGAGTAAACTTCACTGGTGGTTCATCCGAGCACACGAGGTAAGTGCTGCTAGTAATTTATGGCGTGTTAGCTACTCAGAGGCAACTTCTCATTTACATGCTCTAAACTCCTTGTAAAGACAGTAGCTTACTTTTCAGTGAGTGCACAGTAAGCCATTTCAAATCTTCTAATGTGAAGTTTTAATGTAAAATTTACTCTTAAGTAACTACCACGTTGCAAATTCAAACTCCAGCTAGGGGAGCTTTTGTTTGTGCAGCTGTAACCTAAACATCAGAAGCAGCAAAAATCACTCTTAAGCTATTTAAAGAACATTCATTTCCTCAAAGTTTTTGAACACTTCACAGTTTTGCTCGAAGATGACATACCTAATTCTTATGCATAAGCCGCTTGAGACTGTTAAGGAGTATATTATGAATATTCATAAGTTGAAACTAATTTAGTAACAAAACCATGCAATTTGAAAAATACAAATCTTCTTTAAGACGACCGCTTAACATCGTATTTTAATCAAAACCACATTACTTGGTTTAGTTGTGCTAATTTACCACAGAAGGTTATATATAGTTTACTTACGATTTACATTAAACATATGAGTATTTAACCATCCAGAAGCAACAACCTGACATAGTATGAAGTCAGGAAAACAGACTCCAAAAGCTTCATACTTTCCTGAATTTCATTGCATCTTTTACAAACACACAACTATATATATATATATCTCAGGGGAATTAATTTCATTTCAGTACTAATATTTCCTATCGTATTAGACATTTATGTCTTCTCAATTACTGTTTTTATCTTAGTGTATGCCTTCTGCTACTCAGCAATGTCCTACCTAAACACCTACAAATACTGGGTTTGCAAACCAATGCATGAATAGAAAACAGGTTAGTACATGTGAAAAAAAAATAAATATCCAGATTATCACTGGTAGTCAAACAAGGCAAAAAAACCCTCCCAGACCCTGAAGGACGACTGATTTCTGCTATTATTGTACAACCTGGTAATTAAGCTTTTAGTGTGTTTGTTTTTTCCCCTCATGCCTTCATATAATTTCTACGTTTGTCTTAAAAATTCAGACACTGCTATGTGCTCTGATAAGTTTTGTGAGAGTTTTCAATAACAAGAAGTTTTAGGTCTATTGCTTAAAGTCCCTTAAATTTCTATGTTTTGCATACAGCCTTTCCTTTCACACGTGCATTCATTTTCCCTTCCCTGCTTCTACATTATAAAGGCAAGTTGCAATATATTAATAAGATCCAAGTTGTTTTTTTTTTCTTTTTTAAACCCAGCTTTTAAAACCTTCTGCAGTGTTTGTTGACAGTCTTAATTTAAAAAAAACTTCACTCTTCGTATTAATTTGCAAAAGTCACCAAATACCAATACTCATCCGACACTAGGACCTAACTAGTATTTTTCTATACTTAAGAAAAAAATTCTATGTTTTAGATACCTAGTACTTTTCTTAAGTCTAAATGAGCATTAATATCCACAGTTAAGTTACTTTCACTCATTTCTGAACTGGAATCAGAAATTGCTTGAACATAACTCATGCTACATTTCAGGAAATGAACCCTCATATTTTAAGCTATTGTAACAATATAATAAGTGTTATATTAGTAGAAATTTTTCTTGGAGGCACGTTTCACATATAGCCAAGTTAGTGCGCTCCCTTGAAGCACAAAAAAAGCTATTAAAAGTTTCTTACTGTGGCTTTGCAAGGCACAAACAATGGAAGGAAAAAACTCAAACTATTTCATTGCATATTCAGTATCCCAACTGGTTTCTATGTAAAGGTCCACAGTCTGCAGTATTTTGACCTTTAAAAAAATGTTAGGAGCAATGGACAGAATTGACAATTTGATGCCATCTTGTGGCTTTTTTAATTTAGCAAATTTAATGTCTATCTCGTTCCTTTATAACATTTAAATTAGTACAAGATCTTTACCCCAAAATCTAAACATTATTAGGTAACTTGCACACTCCTGCATGTAAGTACAACAAGTTAAAAGTCACATTTGATTCTGCAAGAAGTATTAGCAACTGCTTGCATATAAAACATACAGCAGCCTTCAGCTTCACCATCCATGGCAGAAGACAATTCAACCAAGGCCTGTTTTGTTCAGATGAATACAGTAAAACCACAACAGTGAGATCTTAAATGAGAAAGAAAATAAATACATGTGGATGGTGAGCTTGTAAAATTATCTTAAAAACCAGACTTCAATTTAACTATTGAATTTAGGGCAGACAAGACTAAGAACTCATTTTAATTACCAGCAACTATACAATCATTGCCTTTGTGATTCAATGTATTAAACCTTTGAAAATTCTAGTAAAGCCAGCCTCAAGAACTATGGCAAAATCTAGAACAACTGCAGAGTTAAAAAGAATATTAGTTTTCTAGAAATTAAATCTTGCATACATCAGTGTATGACAAAGACAAAACTATGGGATGCCTTCAAAACCAGGTATCTAACCAGATGCCCTACTTAAATCTTGATAGAAACACCTGCCTATTTCATATAAATAGCTTGGATTCTGAATACACAGGGCTTTGTGCTAAAAATCTGAAACCCTTAAGAGCCCTGGTGGAGAGGGAAATATCTTCCAAAGAACCAAGGAAAACAATCCAAGTTGCTCTGCCTCTGCAGTCTTCCTAATAATTGTCTGACTTCTGTTCATATCAAGAAAAATTTAATAGTATTTTATGTTTAAGTAGTGTTTTGCACCATCATTTTACTTACACATGAAGCTGGTGTAGCTTATTTGCATACTTCTATGCACACAAATCTGCATATGCAGTCCCCCAAGACAAAAATTTAAATTATAAACTACAAGCTTTTAACTGCCTTCCTAATTTTAAACTATGCTGTAAAAAAAATAGAATTTGATAAGAGGATCTTAACTATTGGGCAAATACTGCTAATATCACAGTCATTTTAATTTCCACTCCTTGTAATATTAATTAAAAAAGGTAATTTCTACTGTTTACATTGTTTCAGCTTCCTTATACTCTAGAAAAGAGAGTGGGAGTTTAAGCAGAATTAAAGATATTTTTATAGAATTAATTTGTAAAGGGGAAGAGTTTACCATTATTTATCAATGGCTTCTGATACCAAATGCCTAAGGAAAATAATACCATAGCTTTGCTATTCCCTACTTTGACCACTAAGAAACTGATGTGACAAAAGGGGTTAGTAAAAATTGTATAAATCATATTTATTTCAAAATACAAAACTGCTTATACTGAATATCATGTCTTATCTAGTGTAGTCTGAAGAAAAATACCAATGGAAGACTGTCAATCCTCAAATTCAGTTGCAAGAAAGAAAACTTGATGCCCGTCTTCTCACAAAGGCAAATGTCATTATAGTTTTCAAAATAGTGTTAGAGTTATTAGTACATACAACAAATTTTGCAAGTGTAAGGGAATCAGATGTAGACAGTCTCTTCTAAATGAGTATAACATTACAATGATGGAGGAGAGGGAGAACAGAGAAGCAAAGGAGAGCGGCAGAAATAAAACTACGCTGATGTCATCAAGGGACTAACTGAAATTTAAAAAAGACTAATAATTGTTGTTCCACAGCATTCAAATTAAACTGTTGTTTACAAATCTGGTTCTTTAATAGTCCATTATAGAATTAAAAATGACAAGATTACTCAAATTCTGAAACGAACTGTAAAACAATAAAGAACAGGATGTTTTTTTTCCAGTAGCAAGTTAGGCCTGGAGATCAGTGTCATTGAAAGAAATGGAAAATACTCACTGCAATTTGCTGTTTACTACAACCAGGTTAAAAGAAGCTCAGTTTGAACATGGAAAAGTACGACTGAATTAACTGGACTGCTCACAGATAGCTTAGGCAATACTCTGGTTCTGCAAAGAAAATGGTTCTAAGCGATGCATCACAACTGAATCTAAATGAATACTGTAGTGACTAGTGATCAGCCAGTGACAAAACCATATAAATATGTTCAAGTAATAGTAAGAAAAATAATTGGAGATGCTTTTGGAAAGAGTTGATGAAAGCAACAATTACTGAGATGCCTTAAAACTTAACCATTACCCTTCAAAGCTAAGCTTTCAAAACATTCCTGAACAATCTTCAATGAAGTGTGCTAGAGCTCCTCCCATCTTTATCCTTGCATAAAATATCAGTACAATTAAGGTCTTAGTCTTGAATTTACATCAGTCATGTAATTTCAAACTGTTGCTATTGAAATAGCAATTTTGAGCTGAAAAGGAATGTTAGTGACAAAGCCAGATTAAACATGTAAGCACTTCCATTTTCCTGGGGATAAGCTATTTTCATCAAAAAAACCCCTCCTCTTAATCCTGAGAAGAGAACTCCACAGGTTTTCTGTGTTTGTTTTTAAAAATAAAGGCCTGCCTATAATATACATACCTATGTTTATTTAAATGACTCATTCCCTTGAAGTGCATGAAAAGACAATAAAAAACATTAGTTTTTTGCTTAGAATTCTTTCTCTTTGGGTTAATTATCTGAGCTGGTCTCACACATATTTCTCGACAACCAGTAAGATTTTTGACAAACACAGTTTGAGAACAAAAGAATTGTTACATCTTTCTCAAAAGTCAGGTGCAAAGGTTCATACACTACTGTTTTTTTCTGTATACTAAAATCAGAACACATCACATCAGTTCAACAGAACTGGAATCTGCATAACAGTGAATTTACTACAATTTGCTAGCGTTTTAGTCTGCAACTTTCAACTTCACACGTTCATGAACCTCTAGTTTTAATACTACCCGCAACCGTAAGTATTTGCCGCTCACATGAAGTGGTTTTTCCACCAGAAACATCACAGAATATGGAGCTCAAGCAATTTATTTGCATAAAAACACTGTTCGCATGCAAGCTCTAAACACACACCAAAAAGCACTGTTATTTTTCTATTCAGATCCTGCTTTGAAGATGGTATTCAAGGGAACAGTCATATATACATTAATGAAAATGTTGCTCAGTACAGAGCCATGGGAAGAGCCCACTTACACATGCATTCTGTGAGCAATAAATTTGCAGAGGAAAAGGCTTAAAAGACCTCCAAAAGGCTTCTTTGCAACTTCTGGAAACACTCATGAAATACTTTGTGTGAGCAGATTATTTTTAAAAGCACTGCAGGTAACTAAATGAATACAGATGGATCTTTAACTTCTGCATGTTGTGGGGTTTTTTGTTCCAAAAAACCTAAACTGAACCAAGACCCAAGCAACTGATTGACTTTACGCGATGCTGTTCTATGTCTCAATGGACCAGAAACTCATGAGGCTCTTTCCAGACTCTCCTTCCTTCTACAGAATCCTGTTGCTACAACAGAAGACTAATGCTAGAACACTAATGCACAGGAAACTGTTAAAGATCTTAGGTTTTTTCATGATTGCTTGTTCAACAAATTATCCAGCACCACTTTTTCCCAGTTGTACTTCATCCTGATGTGATCATCTCCTTTCTATTTCACTGAAAAAAAAGTTTTAATATTTTTCTTCTGTATCTTACCAGCTTTAGCAATCCCAGCACTATGGTCATACACTACATTATGTTACAAAAAACCCATAATTGTCATGGGTGGTCATGGCAAGAGAGAGGAAAGCAATTTTCCAAGTAATCACCTTTGAAGACTTAAAATATCAGGAGAAAGTCCTGAAACTGTATTCCTTGAGGGGGCAATACACAAAGCTGAACAGTGGAGTGACGAACTCTTAGTTGTTTGTGTTGCCTAGAAAAGTAACTGCTGAGTTCAAAACCAGCATGAGCTTTTTCGGGATCAAAAGCTTTAGCTGCAACTATAATAAATTGTAATAAACAAGCCAAGAGATAAGAGGGCTTGAGCGATGACAGTGATGATTATAAGAATACAACAGACTATAACCACTTCAACATGGAAAAGGCTATTTTGAACTTTCACAGGCCACGCAAAAGTCTAGAAAAATATTCTAATTGCAGACTGTCTTGACACACAAGGCTTCCTCTTTTATGAACAAGACCTAATCTACTATGCAAATCCAGCTGCAAAGGAGTAGGTGTTTTTTTCAAACAACGAAAGGTAATGATGGCCTATTATAACTGGAGCAGGCCGTTAGTAGTAGTATAGTATCGCTCCATGCAGTCAGTAAAGTAATATCGGTAATGAATTTGAAGCTATCTGAAATTTTCTTCTTAACTCTTTTTGTACTTCTGCACTTCAAGTTGTACACTAAGACATCCCATGAGAGTCTTGCTGGACACACACTTGCTTCACTGGCTACAGCAAAATTAAGTGATAGCAACTGCACGTATAGGAAATTAAAAAGTAATATAAAAAGGAAAAAAAGAGTGTATTTATAAGAGTTAACTGTGCTGTTTGCAATAGGAGCAGTAAACCTCCAGCATAACATCTGTTCAAAACTCATATTAATAAACCGTCCACTGAGACAGAGCAGATTCACTATCTTAGGTGCTGGCGATAAAAATATTGACAAAACATTGAGACACAAGAGATATCTGTACAACATCAGACAAGCAAGTTGGAAACAGAAGAGTAATTTACTGCAAAAACTTCTTAGTCAAGCATGAAAGTCTTATGATTTCTGGACTTGCATATGCTGCAGTTATCCACACACTGTAATTCCCCCAAACTGGGAAGACTGGATATTTTAATCTGGTTACAAGGTAGCTAGAATACTGTCTCTAAACATTTGTACTGCTGCAGATGCATAAATTCAAAGGCTTGTTTGCAACTGTTGTATTTAAAAAAAAAAAAAAACAAAAAAAAAAATTAAAGCATGAAATCAACCAAAGAAACACCATATTCACAAAAAACCCCCAGATTTTGTCCTATTCTTACTCTACAGATCTTATTGCTTTACCTCATTTAAAAAACAGACTGAAAGGAAGAAAATATGTTGTGTATCATGAAGATGGGAAGTGAATCAAATTAGGGTGCAAGCAGAGTTTTTTGGTGAGTGGTAGGATAGGACCATGGGTGAACAGCGTTTTTTTTGTTTGTTGACTGTTTGAACAGACTTTTAACACTGTGGCTAAGCACCCTTAGATCCTAATGGCAGCAAAAGCTATCACTTCTCTATGGAAAGAACGCAAATTTAGTCATTTCCCCCTTTCTCAAATGCCTAATTACAGCCTTGCATTTACAGTTCCTATAATCAGAAAAGCCCTGTGAAAGGTTTGCCAAGCACTATACCTAAACACAGCATTTATTCAAGGTTAAAAGGCAGGGAACAGTAACAAAAACTTCAAACAAAGGTTTTTGCAATAAAAGCACCTCTAGCTGGGGGGATGGGACAGGACCTGCTCGTGTTACTGCTAGCCCAGATTCTGTTCCCCATCTCCTTTCCTCATACAAAACAGCATAATGGTCTTTGTCAACAGGTTGATAATGTGTTCAGAGGAACCGATCTACGCTCAGTTTTTACCACAAGAAGCTGGGAAATCTGACACATAACAATCTGCCCCCAAACACAAAGTTATCAGTCAACTTGTGAATAAACTTTTAGTTCATTAAAAATACTAAAGCCAAGAGAAGTCAACTACTTTGAACAGACATAGAATGCTTTACATTTTCAAATGTACAGGTTTGCTACACTGTGCCATATGAAAAAGCACTATTTTGAAAACTATTATGACTTGAGCTGCCATTGGATTGCCATGTTTCTTTCTGCCTGGTGATTTCATACACTTGTTATCAAGTGAAACAAAAGATTTCAGTAGATCTAACTTCAAAGCAAACACATGTATTACTGGATCAAAACGTTTACATTCAGATTTCAACAAAATAAACAAATCCATGGAAACATTTTCCCACATTTTAACTAAGGGCATAGAAGCAACTTAGGACTTAAAAGAATATACATACGAACTTCAAGAATCGAACCTGCAAAGCTCATAAGCAGTGTGTTCATAGTACATCAATCATTATTAAACTTTAGGAATTACATAGACTCTAACTTCCCTTGCTTTATATATTTAACCCAGTAAAACATCACTGAAAAAACTCGTGCTCTTCAGTATCCTCAAACGGATGCTCCACTACTAGTAAAAATCATCTCAGTATGATATTCTGAAGTCTGAGCATTTCCAAAATTTACAATAGCAGCATCCCACTTACACCAGTCACTGGAACTCTGACAAACTGTCTTTTAGACTACCCAGATCTTTTCCTTGGTCTGCATTACGTAAAAGTTTCAGGGACACCATCATAATTAAACATCCAGGATAAAAATGTAATGGTTTTGGTCCTGTTATATGCCTTTCATGGACCTGATCTCCACTTCTCTCTCCCCCCAGCTTTCCCAGTGAGATCCATTGCACTACATACTTTTCATTGTAGAACTCTCATTACAGAATTCTGTTTAATTAAAATACGATTTTATTTACAATTATGAAGGAGCACTCAAATTAAACCATAATGTTTTTCATTCTCCCCGCCCTCCCCAGTCTTCCAAGAAATTTCCGCTCAGTGCAACTGGGTAACTCCAAAAAGCCTGAAGTTTCCCACCCTTGGCACAGATGTAAATGGATTAAAAAGTTAAAATATTTTGCAGGGATCACTACTATGCAGCACTAAATCACACTACTGTACATGTCCACAGAAACAGACAGAAAGCTGCCCGAGACCAAAATTCTGTACTTCCTAGATTAAGCCTTCATACTTATCCAACAGATTCTAAGATTAAAAAAACCCTAATAATCAGCCAAACACTACAACAAATTAAAGCCTTCTGTTTGATATACAAAGAGCAAACAGACAATGTACTGTTCAACTTTCAGTTGTCTTCACTTAAATGTTATAAAAGGCTGGCTCTTTGACAAAAGTTATACAGACTTTTGAGAGGGCTGTTTTACTTCAAAATGAAATCACATATGTGAATCAAGCAACAGAATCACAACATTAATCATCATATAACAAAGTCACCTGGGACACAGAAGTGTTTTGGTCACCCATCATAGATTCATGTTGAAGACAAACAATAGAAGACTAGATACCATATTTTCATCATAGCAACAATGCTACTTGTGTCCTTCTTGACAAATATTTAGGTTGAAAAAATTGCCTTCAAAATTTTTTACACTAGCACGCATGCAATAGAATTTGTGTATTATTGCTACCATCTTATATACCAGATAGACTGGGCAAACTGCTATTGATCTTTGCATCGTGAATTAACATACAATTCATACTATCTTACTGTAGAATATAAAAGCCAATGATGTTATATGCCTATATCAAAAACTGACTTCAATGGCAATAAGTCATGCATCAAGTTAAAATACAGGAAGGATTCTGGCTGTATCACACGAGGAATTTTTCCATTTGGCCTTCTGCCTCTACTTTCAGCTTACTTTGGCATTATATCTAAATTCCCCATTATTTCTTCTCTCTTTAGTAGAGAAGATTAAATTAAGCCCTTCTCAAAGCACTAAGAAGACAGCATTCAGCTTTTATTTTTTCTTTTTATACACAATACATATAGTAAATGGTCTATCTCCAAGCCTCTATCTATGCATTATGAGATGTGGTTTATAAAACGACTGTTCTTTGAAATGGCTAGGGCACAGCTGTATTTTTGGTTATGCAGAAATGAAGTCCTCTTAAATGAAGGTCGACTGACAAGGTCTCAGTCCTACAGTCTGGGGCCATTCTATTCAAAGCGGAAGATGGGATAAGAGTCACACAAAGACTAAAACTTTTTAGGATCTTCCTATTATGCTATGACTTCTATACAGTCTTCATCCATCACTGCAGGAAAAGAAAAATACCCCCTGACTAAATGAGCAGCCGCAAAAGCACATTTTCAAACAGGTTTTGAAAGTTTTCAAATGACTGCCTCTTGCACTCTCTATACACCCCCCACACGCATGTGTATGTATACGCACATACATACAAATTCATCTTTAAGAGCTTCCCACTGTGAATAAACATCTAAGATGATAGACTATGCCAGTCAGCATACACAGGTGAGGTTCACTGCAACTACTATTTCTGCTACTCACATGTTAGCAAATATCAGTCATCCATAATGATCCTGCCGATTTCACAGCTTATCTGAAGAAAATCTGCCTTAAGCAGCAAGACCTCTTCAGCTTTTCTTCAGCCCTCACATCTGTCCTGTTACTTCAAATAGTTGTTTCGCCTTTGAAAAGTCTACTGTCAGCGATAAAAAATAAACAAGATTTCCCGCCCCCCTCCCCCCCCAGCAATCTGTTGCAAAGCAAGACCCTCTCACTGGAAAACTGAGCATTTTGGTGGCAGGAAATAAAAATGAGTAAGCCACTAAGAGCAGACAACGTTTTGGAAGAGAGTTAGGCTTCCAATGCCAAGAGTGATCTCGATGAGGAAAAAAAAAAAAAACCCACCCCAAAGTGTAATAAGATTCCTTTGTTATGACACCCTGGAAACTTTCTGTTCATGCTTAAGAGGGCTTTACCAGTTACAAACAGATTCAATTTCTTAGAGACTCATCCAATAACTTCCTTATCTTACTCTATTGGTGCTATACTTTTACAAGAAAAACCCCAAAACAAAGTAGCAGCTTCACCTTTGGAGAAAGGGCAGCATAATAATTTCATGTGTAGTTCAAAAGGCTGGTAATAAGTACAAAACCTCACACATTTCTATTTATTTCTGTTCTTCTAAAAAGACATTTTGAAAATGTATGAAAAAAAATTAACAATTCAAGAGCTTATGCCAGACTACATATTTCTTCCTTGTTTTGCAGCTTCTGCATTGTCAAGTACTTGGGTAAATGAATATATGCTTATTTTGAAGAAAGAGCAAAACCTCTTATCTTCTCAGAGAGACATTTTTGCAACTGACTAGTGCCCAGTTTGAAGAAAAACATCTCAAAATTAGATAAAAATAATGACAAGGCATTACCAGTATGAAAGCTGTTCTAAAAAAAACCACCCCAACTTAGTATTGCCATCAGATCTCAATCAACTGGGATCAGATATTCTAGGCAGCACATTTTCCATTCGAGATGACAGAGGTGCAATTTAGCAATTTCATTAGCTGAGGGCAGCTTCATAGAAAACACAACTAGTTTACTTCCCAGGCCAGCAGGGCTTCAGAAACAGCACCACCACACAGCATGGAGCTACTATTTATAAATCTTGCAAGCATCTCATGTATGCTGCAGTATTGTTTCAAGAACAAGCAAGCAATTCTACACAGAGTCATCAGAGCTTATTAGCTCCAGCCACACGGGACCTGAACCGACTCCACCAGACCATTCAGAGCAGGCTGATGCATCTATTCCCTAATGGTCGACATTCCACAAGGCTTATTAGATTGTGTGCATTATCATGTGAACACACAGATCCAATTTTAATCTGGCATTGGTCCCAACCAACCTGCTAGTGAGAGAAGTACAGAGATTCAAGAGACCTGCTCTAACTTTCCCCGCTGCATCCAGCATTTCCCACATCACTGACATACCTCCTTGCTCATTTCCTTCCCCCAGCACACCTCAGATAAGTGAAAGTTAATTACACTTAACAAAAAAACCTCCTCTTGTCATTAGGCAAACCCAGCACAAAAGTACAGATACTGATGCATATTCCAGTGAGTGTTGTGTAGAATCAACTGCTGGGGGAAAAAAAAAAAGTGTCAAAAAATAAAAATTTTTTCACAGCAAAGAAGCCTTCTCCATATAAGGTGACCTAGATTCTCAAAAAAAAAAAAAGGGATTCCTTTTTGTATTGTATCCAGGCCTCATTAAATTAAGAAGGAATTTTTATTCTATTTTATTACTTTGCTTGCTTACCTAGACATAAAATAGAAATAGAAAATGACTGCTGTCTTTTTTGCACTATTATGCTTCTTACCAATATTAATAGAATTACAAGGCTTTTTATATTTGGCAAAATAAGTTAACTCCAAGGAAAACAGTAAGATGGAGATCCAAAGGTGCAAGGAAAAAAGAAAAAAGAGGAAAAAAGGTCAGATTTGTTTTTTGAAAAGCTCTTTTCTTATGCAATGTAAACCATAGTACTTGCACATGAGTAAAGCACAACCATGCATTAACGAAAAATTACAGAAAAAGCATTTGTAGAAGTCTGAATGCTTAGTTACACAAATCCCTGAAAGGAGACTTAAAAGAATCTGCAATATGCAAACCATCATCCAAGGTCATGAGATTTGTGGGGGTTTTAAGAGGATGACAGGGGGTTTTTGGTGTTTTTAAGAGGTGGTTTGGTGGGGTTTTTTTTTTCAGATGACAGATGCTCCCTAGAAATTTACTCTACTTTAGTAAAACAGATCAGTGATAGCAAGCTTTGCAGATGAAGAGTTACAAGAATATATATCTCTATTACAGAAAAATATAATCTTTAATTTTAGGCCAAATTTTATGAACTCAGCATTATTACACTAAATATACCCCATACTTTTTTCTATTAAATACACACCTCCCTACAGTACGCAGGGATGATTTTTAACCTTATGTTGAGATGGACAAGATGCAAGAGACCTGCCTCTAATTTCTTCTTCTGTTAGAAGCCACTAAATTACAGAAAATAAAGAAAAGTGAAATTTAAGCTTGAAATATAGTTTAGGATAGCAGAAAACAACAAAAATTCCCTAGTTCTGAACCAATATTCTCTATCAATTAACATAATAACTGAGCTCTAAAGATTTTCACTGAATCATGTATTTGAGAACTAGAAGTCCTGGTGACTCTGACTCTACATTACCAATTTATGTGAAAAATATCTGCAGGCTCACGAAATTAATCTAGAATCTTACAGATTACAGAAGGAATTAGGAACACAAATTGTTCAGACGAAAAGCATGACTTCCACAGTATAGCTTCCTCTTCCTTGGAAGTCACCAAAGGGATGCTATCATTTCAATTTAATGTGAATTTCAAAAGTGGAAAGTCTGCAGGACAGACTGGTGACTCAGGGTGTGCAAAGTCATTTTGTGTAGTAACACGATTTCTTTGTTCATCAGAAGCATATACAAATGAACATTTACTTCCAAAGGATTTTTGCCACAGAGAATTAACTTTGAAATAACCAGAAATCAGTTCAATGATATTAAGCACACTACATGGTAAAACTCAGCACATATTAAATATCAGCTTTTCATTAATACACACTGACTGGAAACTACTTCAAGTTGAGGGAATCGTTAACATGAAACAACATTAGGAAAAAACAGATACATGAAACTGGTTGCCCAAGCTGAAGTAGTTCTATCAAACCAAGTGGTGTGCAGGACGGTTGGAGTAGTTTTAGTTCCCCCAACGTGTAAAAAAGAAGGGCAGCAGGGAACTGCTCTTAAAAGGGGACCTATTCTCCATTTTCTGTTGTACATCAACAAATATTACTTAAATTTATTACACGGATAGAACCTCTTGGATTACTGGAGAAAGGATTTTTCCACACATTTGGTTGGTTTTCCCAGTTTAAGCATCTGTGCTCGAAGAAAAAGCTTCAGGTTCTTAAGACACTTGCTAAACCTTTGGTATTTCTGTTGTAGACCCTGCGTGTCCCTTGAATTAGCTGTAAATGAGGATACCTACAGGATGCAGCTGTAGGAATTAACGTACTAAAGCTACTGAGGAAATGTGACAGATGGAAAGAGTCAATACAGGTCTCAAGCCCAAGACAAATGAAATTGACAGCTCTAAAAGTCCAGCTCTTCAGTTTCACATTATTTAACACTAACTAAACATCTGCGTCACCAATTTCAACTTCAAAACTAGGAATTTTTGAGACTGACAAAACGCCTCCATATTCACGTACAAATCATATACATAGGGGAAAAGATTTAGTGAGCAGATGAACAGTTGGAGCTGCTAATCTCTTAATCAGCCTCCTAAAAAAAAAAATAAAATAAATCTACATAGCTCATCCAGCAGTCCAAGGAAGACTGCTAAGCAGCAGGTCTGCATCCTGGTGATGGAACCCGATGGGCCAAGATGCTTCAAATCATTGGGAGAGGAGTGCTGGATGTCTGAAGATAGCCTAAGGGGAAAGGGTCTTTCCGTGCCTGTTTCAGGAAGGAATCAGGCAGACAGAAGGGGCTGGACAGGTGGTAATAGCTGGAACAATGCATTTTTCTCCTTAGGCGTAAGAGCTGGTGGCCTATTAACACCCACGGGATGCCACCTCCCTGCTTTAAGAGATTTGATATGTAGTATCAGTTCCTCCCCGAAGTCCCACTTTCTTTAAGAATTTGAGTTTTCATTTAAAATTCTCATGCTGGGGGTGTGAGGGTGGGTGTTGGGGTAACTTGATCACATAGCACAGGCAGGTGGAATGAAACAAGTCATAAGGTAAGGGGAAAAACAGAAGTCTGTTTTCCACAGTTATTCTTTAAACTGCCTGCAAACGTTTGGTGCTTCTGCTGGTTGGCCTTCTCTCCCCTGCTGTGCTGAATCAAAGCTTCATAAAGTCCCTGCTCTTTGCAGAATGCAAAAGGAACACTTGTGACAGGCAGAAAATATTACTGCTGGCACTGGATTGTCAATTCATCAGGGGAGAACCGCACAACCAAAAATACAGCACAATACAAATGAAATTATGTTGTCCATGTCCTGGGAAAAAAAAAAAATAATCTGCATTTAGCACTTGAGATCAGCAATAATTGGATGCAAAGCCTGGGGGAAGACATGAAAAATCGGAATACAGAAAAGAAAGAAGATGTGATAAAGCAAACAACACATTACTGAGGAAAGAAATGTTTATGGACACGCAATATGCAAAATTAGCATAACAAAAACAGAACAGAAATAAAGGAGACCAAAAACATTTTGGATTTTGGCTTTTCAAGTGAAATTTTAAGCACTCCAAACCTGTGTGTCTCACAGGAGGCTGTGATGGAAGAATGGATGGAATTTCAGTTGGATACCTAGAATGTCTGTTTACTTAATTAAAAAAACAAAAGTTTCAGAATTATGAAACATCCCTTGAAACATTTCCTAAGACAGATGAAATAAGAAGCACCTTCCTGACTTGAAAGATCACTCAGTCTTTTCTTTCCTGTCACAACTTTGCTAAGTTAGGGGATGTGCTTATATTCTTTATTACCTGATATAACAATCAACTATTTATTAGCAAACAAAAATATACACATCTCACAATAACTGGAAACCTTTTTTAGCGTTCTGTCACTGTTTCAGGTTGGTCTATATAGCCGTATTTCTCTTAAGTTTAAGGCACATAGACAACAAATCACTAAGTTTATGGCTTGGGTGTGATTAGAATAGAGTGCAAAATCTTGACAATTTATTAAAAAAGTAGCAAGCCTAATCTGGGTTTCTCAACTAGCTAAGCAATGGCAAAAATCTCCTAAGGAAAATAAGGCAGGCAATACTGACACTTGTGGTCATTTCTAGATTGCTGTTTTTCATTCAGTTAAAAACATGCTTGTGATAGTTAAAAAACATGTTGGGATCACAAAGTAGCCAAGCAAATTACAAATATTCTACAACCCTGTCCTCTCCACTCTAAATGACTAATGGCAGAAGAGCAGAATGGCCACTGGCCATATGCATAATAACTCTTAACACAGAAAATTCAAACTCAGCATTTATGACATTCTGTAACACATTTCCAGAATAAAGTTTAAAAGCAAATAACCAACCTTGAACATGTTGCCATTAATCATTTTGAACTTGAAAGGTTTTCAACAATTACAGCTGAAATAATACTAAATTTTACTATGATAAAATGGAATAATCTTTGCAAAGTATTCATGAAGTATCCAGAAAGCACGCTCCATATGGGAACATTCAGTTGACAGGTCACCTATTATGTATGTATTTAGTTTAACTTTCATGGGACTCGTGGCCGCCAGGCAGAAAATTACCAAGCAGTACACACCTGACCATCATGACCACCAAACTGATTTGAGAAACTTCTGTTAATGTTGTCGAGAGAGAACTTTATTTAATGGCTCAACCTTAGGGTCTGATTTATTTTAAAACCATTTAGACAAGAATCTACTGATACCCTCTAAAAATGACATGTAGGATGTTTAAGTTTTTTGAAGAAAATACTCCAAACTTACACACCTTTGTTATGCATACATACATGTAGCATAGTTCACAGTTGTCACGTGCACAGGTTATTTTAAGTAGACGTCTTTTCTTACTCCTTGCATCTGCTTCTAGCTTTGCAGAACTCACTGAACCACCAAGCTTTCACTGGCCACGGTAACTGTGTAGTGTTTCTTACACACACACTGCACATCTTGACATCAGATTAACTCCTTTGTAGTCTTAATAGATGGCAGCATTTCAAACACTAACATTGCAGCTTCTAATTTAAGAGGTAACCATAGTAACATTACAGAACATACTACTCCTCGGATCAAGAACAAGCAGTCCACTGACCCTTCACGGTGAGATTTAGCCGAAATAAAGCTCATTCCAACCTCCAGCCCAACAAGATTACTCAAACCTTCAGGTCGTATTTCCAGTACAAAGCAAGTTCTGCCCTCCTGAAATACCCAGAAACATACAGTATCATACAAAAATAGTAAAGAAGAAAGTGCTATAAAAGAAAAGGAATATCTTCCTGAAACTTTGACTCTCTAAAGCTACATCGGTCACACCCGGACAGAGAGTAGTGAGAAAAATGAAAAAAAAAAAAAAGTCAAAGCTTTTCCTTACTTTTCTTTAAGATGAGCAAAGACCTGCTCATCTTTTAAAAGCAAAGAATGAGTAACAAAAGAAATTGTTACGATTTCAGAATTCAGTATTCTATTTGTTCACATGGCAAGATGACAAATTTTACACATATCAACAGCAAGAGTTCTGCCTGAACTTTACAAGCTATGCACAAGTGATACGGTCATACAGTCAAAAAGCAAAGCTGACATCTGTTCTCTTCTAAGTTTACTTTAAAACATAGTCTATTTAGAAAAAAATGTCCCTTGGGGGTTTTGTACCTTTAATATTTAGTAATGAGCATTTATGGAAAAATAAGAATAGCTCTCCCCCCCCAACCCCCCATATGTAAAGATATTGCATATAACTTACAAACCTTAGGAAATACGCTTCAGGTATGGTGAAGCAGTAGTGAACAAATTAAGTGGAAACAGTATGGATTTTAATAACCATTCTGTTGAGATTTAGATTTGTTTCCCTAATACAAGGGTCTTAACTGAAAATACAAAAATCAGAGGTGGATTTACGTGCTGGTATGCAAAAAAACATTAAGCGCTTTTATGTAAATCAGCACAGGTAAATTAACTACATGAATATCTCACCCGATACACTACTTGTAGCTCAGAACACAGCAAATTGACAATATTCCTAGCGAAACTCTGTCACATATTTCTACACATACAGCAACAGATTATATGAAGTTCTGTATATTGTATAGGGTAAGGATAAGAAAGCTTTGTGTGTTTAAGTGGAAAATTCAGTAGACTGAGCACACATGCAACCTTTCAAAGCACTGGTTCTCAATTATTCATAAACGTCCCAGAACAGTAAGTGGTGCTGGACACAGGTCTCTCCTCCCTCACTCCACCACCTTGCTGACCTCCCCTCCATTATTTAAATACAAAATTTTTAGAGTGTAGCAGACATAAGTCTTTACTAATATGCATGATAGATTTACCCTTACTATTAAGGAAATATGCTCATGTTCCTAAAATGTCCTCAAATAGGATCATAGGATTTGTGGAAATTGTGATCAGGATCAGAAATGCATACATTAAAAACAAGACTAAATTAATATAGAAAGTTAGTGTACACAGGTGATTTAGTTAGCAGGATATAAATCTGATTATGTTTCAAGTAAATTATCAGAATATGCATCTAGAATAGTAAACACACTGACTGCCTGGGGAAGCCTTATTTGCCCATGAAGGATGAACCAACCCCCAATCCTACTAATCAGAGTATGACAGAGCAATTATATTTTCTTTACACTTCAGCTAAAAAAAACCCCAAAACAACAACAACAACAAAAACCCAACAAAAAAACCCCACAACAAAAACAGTCTAAAGAGCTAGTCATTAACGTTTCAAAAGAGAATGGACACACAAAGTGACTAATAAATACTTGGGTAAGTATGCTGCTAGCTTTCTATTTTCTGAGCTATCTATTGTGATATTTTATTTATAACATATACTAAATATAATAAGATGCTTCAGCACAGAAGGGTCAGTCATTGAAAGGACAGAAATGAAAGGAACACAAGTTTCATTAGGACCAGAAAGACAAATTCTGTAATACAGGTATGTCTGTAACAGATAAAAAACATTTCAGATCCATCAATAATTGAAATCAAGTGCCCCCAATTCTGCAATATCAGACTTCGACCTTTACCACGGAAGAAAGCCATTAACAGCAGAAAGGCAGCTTAACAGCATGTACTTATACATTAGTGTCGTCCAGCTTAATTGACTAACTTAAGATTACAAAAAGCAGCTTTTATAAACTAAGCATGTGTAAAAGGAAGCATGACCAAAAATACATTTTTACTTTTCCTTTGGCACGAAGGCAAAAAAGATTTTTACTCAAAGAGAGCCGAATGGGTTAAATCAAGCTTCGGTATTTAAATGCTTATAATTCCTTTGCACTGCAGAACAGCTTTTGGAATACGGAAATAGAATGTCTAGTGTTACAAATTCCCAAGAGAATCGTAAGTTACAGTGTCAGAGCAAAGTAAAAACAATTTGAAAAACCCCTCAATCATTCATTTAATAATCATACAATTTTTATACTATTCACCTATCATTGTGCTTGAACTGCGTACGTATCATTTATCAAACAGGAGCGAGAGCCTGTAAAGCTTTCTGGCTGCCTTTGCATTTAGTCAAAATGAATGCAAACAATCACGTGGGATTCAGCCAAGCAATGACGTTAAATTCTGCTCTGTCAGAAGACAGCATCTGTCAAAGCCCACATTTAAACTGCTGCCTGCCTGTGCAGCAGCTGAAGAACTACGGAATGGATTTTATAGACCAGAATCCTTGGTTAAAGCAGCTCAAAACCATTTCTATTACTGCCTAGCAACAATGAAGGAAGGAAAACAGGGAAATCCTATTACTGAAGGCAAGTGAATCACTACGCGCTAGCACTCCCTGCTAACACTACCATTAGAAATATGGATACTGAGGAGAAGAGAACACAGCACCGCATTGTCCGACAAGGGAAACGCCAGATGTAAGAGCTCCAATACATTGGCCGTGAACGCCAGACCGCCCCGATCAGAACAGAAACGAAAACCACCGTCCTTTTGTTTGAAGGATGAACAAAAAGCCCCAAGACAAGGACAACACTTATGAGCAAGGAAGGTAACACAGCAACGAGCAGACAGATGGACAGATTGGATACCGTGAAAAGCAATCGCAGGAAGCAGCCTGTTGGGGGATGTGCGCATGTTCGATAGCATCTTTTTTGCTGAAGTGATGGCGTGCCAAAACTATTTTCTGTGGGTATAATCCTCGCACCATAAATGGCCTGACCAAGGAAGGTATGTCAAATCCTTGTGTGTGATATTCATTTGATTTGTCTGTTACCTTTTCAGCCATTACAGATAACGATCGTTCCTAATTTGCAGAGCCCTGAGATAACATGTCTCTGAACAGGGAGAAAGAATTCTAGCAGGTTTTCCTCTCCCACAGCACAATGTCACTGCCTTACACTTACTAAATGCATTGCTTTGAGTCTGCACAAGGCTGGTGTAGCTAGAAAGGAGGGATTAAAGGGATAACGTTGCTACTGTAATGATTGCTTTTAACTGAGAAATTAAAAACTCAAGCCCCTCCAATACAGAAAACACAGTTAGAAATCCTCTCAAACTAGGTCAGAATTAATCCTTATCTGAAGTAATCTTAAATCACTGATAAAATGGCCATGATGTGACACACCGAGAGCACTGAACTATCAAAACAGACCAGGCGGTCAAACTACGTTATCTTAAAAGTACCCTCAGAGCTTTTTTACACTTGCATTTCCCCCCCCGAAACACAAGCGAAATGTCATCAGGCTAATACCAGCCAAGCATAAACTAGGAGCATGCAAAAGACTGGACATGATTTAAACCACGAGCAGTGCAATCAGGCACCACATTTTACAAGTAACATCAGGCTCTCCGACATCCCAAAAGGAAACCTTCAAACACTATACACTCAAAATGGTGAGCACGTAACTTCTCGTGCCATCATTACAATTTCTGTTTAATATGAAAACACTGACTGTTTGACTTTGATTGTAAAATGATATTGCATCTAACTGCCATTCATTTCTGTTTCTTGTTGAAAATTAAATACTTCATCACTAGTGGCAAACAAACAAGATGAATATTTGCAATACAAATTTAAGACCTAAATCTATAGCAATTTAATACACCACAGAAAGAAAGTGCCTACCTGCAGAATCTACCAATAAGCTATAATAAATCATTAGATGTCAATATAAATGTGCTTTCTGTGCCCAAGGCAATGCTAACATGCAATAAAGCAACTGCAACTGGAAAGAGTTCAGGTACCTAAGGATGCAGCATACAACAGTCAATGGTTTCAGATCACTTTTAAGACATCTAGAAGGTAAAGTCTCTTTCCAGAACTTTTAAAACAAAAGATTCTACCCTCAGGCAATACTCCTGGAGAAGCCTGCCTAGCTACTGGTGCGACTTTCGTATCTGACATTTAAAAACCTGCACATCAATCCTCATCCCAAGTACTGTTTTGTGCAAAAGATTAACGCAGTTTGTAAGTGAACTCAGGCACATTATGTGAGGCCTAATATGCAACCGCTGCTGCTGTTTATCAGAATACCGACTCAGGCTGCCTTTTGAACTCTTCTCTCTAATTAACGAGTTTACCCACACAGCTAATCAAAATATGAAAATCCAGGACGTGTGAATAGGAAGTCGAATGCTTCAATCTGCAAAGCTGTAATTATAGAGCAGAACTGAAAGTACAAGTACAACCAAAACACCAGCAGAGCACAGACCACACATAAAAATTCAAGACGCATTCACAGTTTGTATATTTGGCATTTGATAATGCATCAGTGGCTGCACAGTCAAGTGCCAAAAATGAAGTAGAACTGTTATAAATCATATCTTCAAAATACAAAGCTACATGCAACAACACTTTCAGAGAACAAAGTGATTGTAGAGAGACCTTTTGCTATACTTAGGGGTTTTTACCTACTACCAATTTACTGTTGGTACCTCTTCACAAGCTTCTGTGAAATGGAATTTTAAATAGTTGGGCAAAAGCAGTAATGCTCTAACCCTACTTAAAAAGTGAGAGAAAACCAGTATTTTTATTATACTATTTGATAGTAGTTTAATATATATTGATAGCTGCTTACATTACTTTTAAACAATGCATCCTAGCATGTAATTTTTTTTTAAAGAGCAATTGCTATTGCTGTATTTCAAATGCTTAATACCCACTGTATATTTTGAAATGTTTTATACCTGAATTACAAAGAAAATGAGACAGAATTGTTTGGTTTTTTTCAGTCAATAGTTTTATGAAGCTGAGAAACAGATGTGGGTCCCTCCCCTATCCATACAATGCCTTTTTAAAGGGCAAACTGAGATTGAAGATTTTCTAGGAAACCATACCTTGAAAAAAAAAAGAAAAAAATCAAGGAAATATGTAAGTGAGAAACTACTCTCTGAATTTCCTACGATTCTAGTTCCATCTCTCACTGTAAAACTTATTTTAATATGCACAATATGAGCAGTCTAAAGAGAAAAAAAAAATTTCAGCCATTACAACTGCCTTTTCTGTGACACTTTTTCAGTGCATCATAGAAAGACAGCACCTGAAAACAGCTTTCAGTTTACACAAATATTTACATAACTTCTGATTCTCACTTTCACATATTGCCAAACGAAAGTAGGTGCACAACACAACACTCCCTCAGTTAAAAATTTAACACAGATTACTAGTGCCGTGGAGATTTGCTGAAGCATTATATCTAATAACTGCAGTTTTAGAAGTGGGACAACTCAGTGTGACAAAATTAATCTATACTCTAGCTGCTCCTCCACATTAGTGAAATTCTGGGTTTGACTTTCTTCCTAAACCGCGTATGCATGCAATGGAACAATAATTAATCAAATATCCCCACTGTTGCCCTCCAAACTAGTATCAAACAATTTCCCTGAGATCTAGGGTACCCTTTGAAGTGACATTTATGCTTGCTTATGCAGAGATATTCTTCCCAAATAGCTGAGTGTTCATTTAAAACTCACTGCACAGAAACTAAAGATTATTAGTTCTTAGGGCAGGCTTTTATTTTCTAGGCATGCAAAAGCAGGTGCAAGTGGTCAGATAAGCATAAGTCTTCTACATTTGGGGCTTATTTTCTTTTACGTAAAGAGAATGTCTGAGTTAAAGCAGCATAAAAAGAGTAGTGTGGAATTTCAGGTTAATTCTCAAGCTACATACTTTAGACACACGTGTTTAACAGCTGTAGACTGGAAAATAATTTTTAGGATAGCTCAATCTCCGGTAAGTGGCATCAGCCCCAAGTTAAAAAAAAAAACCAGTCAGAAATACCTTCAGAGAGCTTGAGAACAAAATTCATGAGCGCTGTGTAACAGCACAACGACAGGGAAAGTTTAATAGACTAGGCAAATATTTTTCTATTTCAGAAAGAGAATTTAAGGAGCAGTGTCGCCTTTCTAGATACGTTTACATTGTTCCAAACCACAGTTAAAATCCCCACTTACTTGCTCCTCCTAGTGGAGGTTAGCAAGAGAGACAATCCCATCTCGGTGCGATACTGCTTCCTCCGTGCTTCCAAATGTTGTGAATGAGGCATCTTCTGCATACACGTTACTTTGTTTATATATAAACTGACATACAGCAATTAAAATAAAGCTCAGTTATGCGCTTCTCCCTACCCTTTTGAAATACAAATTTTCCTTTACATGAACCAGGCAGATTGAATGTTGTCACACACGTACAATTTAATGATATAGTATTCAACTGCCATCTCATCTTAAATTACTTCCTTACAATATAAAATCCTGTAATTTCCCCACATAACATGTCACTTAGTTTTTAAATACAGAAATTAACCCAAATATTGGTTTTAGAAGATAGCAAAGCCATTAATAAATTATACATTTATATTAGAAATAGCATTTTCTATGGACTCTTGTTCAACTGTCATCCTTTTTCCTTTACAAAACCCTAGGGCCCAGAAATAAATTAGAGCAAATTGAAAAGCACAAACGAACTGCTACTGTGCAGTGAAAGATTCATTTACGAGATGGTGTGATCAGCTTTTAATATGCAGCATCATGAAGCTGCCATATTGACTCTGCTCTCGAATATGAAAAAAAATTTAAGAGACAATGAAGCACAGACCACTTTGGCACTTTTTCCTAGTTACAGCTGCTGGTAACAATACTTGAAATTTCTGTATGATAGCAGAATTACAGTAGTTACGTACAAATTTATAGAGGAAAAAAAACCCAAAAATTGTGCTCCTCAGTTTGCCAGAAACTTAGTGCTGTCCAATTTTACTTCCAGTAAATATGAACATTTACCCAAGTCCTCTGCCTACTACAACTATCAACAGCTTAATTTTACATCAACTGCATACGAGCCTGGCACAACAGCCAAGTGTTCCATTCAATATTTTCCTTCAATGTGGAGTAGAAGGTGAAAGGTGCCCGAAAGGTGACCGAAAATGTTATCCTGCATTACCATCTGAGGGCTGCACAGTGAGGTTACTGGACCCTGAAAATTAATTTTGACAGGTGCATCTTCTCATTGACTTTCTGAACACAGTCGGGGCCGGTGGAAACACGCCAAGCAGTGTACTGTGACTAACACAACTGTGCCATAATCAACCTTGCGCCGTCTGTCCCACCACCAATACATGACCATTTTACAAAAAAGGTTTTTAAACTGTGAGCCGTACTAGCCTCTGCAAGTCAAATCAATTTTAATTAATGCCAATAAACCTTCCATCTGGTATCAAGGCCTTTTCATTCAGTCCTTCTCAAACACTGTATGAGGATTTCACAATCAGTGTACATGAAGCTATTTATGTCTACTTCATACTTTTTCCACTATTCCACTATAAAAATTATTACTTTTTCTTTTTATCTTTGGTACCCAGGATGTTTGTCAAAATTTTTACCATGAAAATAGCATTTTTAAAGGCTAACAAATCAACTTTAGTCATAAAATTAGGTTTGCTTCTAGCCTAAAATTCAAACCTTGTTTGTATTAACAGACTTTTCAAAAAAACCCTCCCTCAATTTCATGTTTACATCTACCTTCTCATTGTAATCTGTTATAATACAAGCACGTAAAATTAATGATTTCTGATTTTCTTTTTTTTAAATCTTTGCAGAGTGAGCCATTTGGAGACAATTACTCGACATGAACAAAAGAAAATGAATACCAAAGAATAGCAGTGGATTCAACAACAATCAAAAAAGCATTTTGCTTGGCCATTGTCTCATATCCCATCATTGGATTCTTACAACATGCTTCAGTGGAGAAGACGACACTGCTGCTTTGCAAAGATGACCTGGAATACCAAAAGGTCTCTGTTCCGCACCCATCTCATTGGCCTGATCTCTCTCGTATTTCTTTTTGCTATGTTTCTGTTCTTTAACCACCACGACTGGCTGCCAGGCAGGGCTGGATTCAAAGAAAATCCTATGGCTTACACTATACGAGGATTTAGATCTACAAAAAGCGAGACAAACCACAGCTCTTTAAGGAACATGTGGAAGGACACCGTACCTCAGACGCTCAGGCCTCAAACAGTCACCAACTCCAACAACACAGACCTGTCACCGCAAGGAGTAACTGGTTTGGAAAATACGCTCAGTGCCAATGGAAGTATTTACAGTGAGAAAGGTACTGGGCATCCAACTTTGTATCATTTCAAATACATCATCAATGAGCCTGAGAAATGCCAGAAGACCACCCCTTTTCTAATATTGCTCATAGCTGCAGAGCCGGGCCAAGTGGAAGCTAGACAAGCTATTCGACAAACTTGGGGTAACGAAAGCCTGACACCCGGCATCCAAATCGTTCGTATTTTTTTGCTGGGGTTAAGCATCAAGATAAATGGATACCTCCAGCGTACCATACTAGAGGAAAGCAGGCAGTACCACGACATCGTGCAACAAGAATACTTAGACACCTACTATAATTTAACCATTAAAACTCTGATGGGAATGAACTGGGTTGCATCTTACTGTCCACGTGTTCCGTATGTTATGAAAACTGACAGCGATATGTTTGTCAATACCGAGTATTTAATACACAAGCTTCTGAAACCAGAACTTCCTCCGAGGCACAAGTATTTTACAGGTTATTTAATGAGAGGTTATGCACCTAATAGGAACAAGGATAGTAAGTGGTATATGCCACCTGATTTGTATCCAAGTGAACGTTATCCTGTATTCTGCTCTGGAACTGGTTATGTTTTTTCTGGAGATTTAGCAGAAAAAATATTTAAAGTTTCGCTAAGCATCAGACGTTTACATTTAGAGGATGTATACGTGGGGATCTGTCTTGCCAAGCTGCGAATTGACCCTATGCCTCCACCCAATGAGTTTGTCTTCAATCACTGGCGAGTTTCTTACTCCAGCTGTAAATATAGCCACCTAATTACCTCCCATCAGTTCCAACCTAGTGAACTGATCAAATACTGGAATCACTTACAACAAAATAAGCACAATGCCTGTGCCAATGCAGCAAAAGAAAAAGCAGGCAGGTATCGCCATCGTAAACTGCACTAGAAGGACAACACTCCCTCTTCTCAAACGTACTCCATGTGCAATTTGTAAATACCGCTGAACGCATGTACAGTGAAAATGGATGAGCTTAATGGGACAGCCTTTAGTTGATCCCCGTCACATAGTGGAGTCTGAAAATTATTTTTTTAAGTTAAAAAAAGTATAGCTCTTGATAACATTACTATTATGAAACTATAACCAAAAGGTTTTCCCAGCAAATTTGAGGAAAAAAAGACGATGGGATATAAGGATTTTTGTGTTCATGTGCAATAATAAGCATGCACACTTTGGTGGTACAATTGCTGATTTATGTGCCAATAAAATATAATTGAGCATATTTTCCACACTAAAATTCTGTTTTAAAAATGCATTCATAGTTCTAGTTCTCTTTGATGTAATGATTTCTTGTTATCTAGAATTGCTACAAAATGAAAAGTAAGAAACTAAGGAAATGCACAAAGGGCGGATCAGTTTTACCTTCAAATACCACATTAAAATTATTATACGCTTCATTACGGTACAACACATTTAGCAATGTCACATTTACTATTTAGTAAGGCACTACCAATTAACCCTAAACCACTAAGAAAGTACTCTCTTAAAGTAGGTCCAGTTTTGCGAAGGCTACTTATTTTGCTTAGGAAGGAAGGATAAATGAAATCAAAGTTCAGAAGATTGCCGCTTTGTACATCACCTTCAGAAATGCAAGTGGTGTTCCAGATTCAACTGTGGATTCAGTTAGATTCTCCTCAAAAAGCCGACTAAAAGTTACTTAATTTTCTAGAAGTCATATGGCGAGCTAAAGTCTGGTGCCAAGGAGCAGTCATCTTGGCACCTTTAAGAGCAGATTCAAAGAATTTGTGTAATTTCCTCACATAGCTTCAGGGTAACTCAAAGGCTGATCAGAAAGGTATAATGGAACTTCAAGACTTTCACTGTAGTCTCGAAAATATCCCATTTTGTGGAAAGAGGGAGAAAACCAACCAAATTTTTGTTGATTTTACTCTTTCCTGCCTGCCGAAAAGAAAAATGGTCAAGTGAAAAACAGGTCTGCTGGAGAAAATTAAGCCACACACCTTACCTTATAGGTGGCAAAGAGTAGGTCATGGTAAGATTGAGAGTTCCAGATCGCAATATGGGTGAGAAAAAAAATAAGCTAAGCAACTGTAGAAATTAAAGCCACAACACGCATCACAGAAAGTAAGTTGTGAGAAGTAGGTTAAATCTATTTACAGGTTTCCAGTTTTCTAGCAAACTGAACTTTTAAAGTTTATTTTCCAACAAAGTTACAGCAGAATTGTATCAGATTCAGGTTATTACTGTTTGTCACAGTGCCAGGGTAAGCAATACCCACCTCTGATTTAGCAGCAAATGATGGAACTGTGATTAGTTTTCTGTTTGACTGGGACTTTTTAATTGGATAAAATACAAATATTTGATGTACTTTTATTATTTAATAAAATTGATTATATTTATGGTCTTCAGACTTCACTTTTTATGGGAAAGCTGCTCAGGAAGAAATAAATTTCTAGCTTTACCATTACTTGACTTTTCTAGTGTTCCCTAGTTCTTAAAACCTAGTTTTCATATCATGCACAATACAGAGATCACAGCAGGGTTGGTTTTTTTTTTTCTTTGTAATGAAAAGACAAATCATATTACTGAGTGCTTTCAGCAGCCCTAAGGCTGTCTGTATCCAGGAACTTACACACATGAACAGACTGTAGCACACTGGAGAAACTCTAAGAGCTCTTATTGAAGATGGGTATGGGAATTTGCTTGTCACCATTTTTTATTTCAGTGACCCTCCACTAATTTTTGTCATCTGCTGTATTTGAAGGATGATAATAATACATCTGTGCATTTTCAAAGTACCTCAAACTGTAGAAATGTCCTTTTCTGGGGAAAGTAAATAGGTGCAAAAATAGTAACTCTCTGCAGAAGAGACTGCTCCAACTAGATTGAAAGTGCATCCACTTAGTTTCGGTGATGACTGTTGGCGTTCATGTAACACAGAGATGCAAGCTGCATTAGAAAAAGTCTTTGGGACTCTTTCAACATTGCGTTTGTAGTTTTCTTCACACTCCATCTGTCTGCTTCCTTCCAGCTAATGCAGGCCACAGCTAATATCCCTGCTGAAAACCACCTGGCTTAACTTAACTCTGTGCAAGCTTTACACAACAGTGCAAGTTTTAGACAACCAGAGTAAGCACTGAAAACCAGCTACTGCTGGAGGGTATTTGGTTCTGGAAAAAGTACAATCCCGTAAGCGGCCACTCCTCGTGCAATGCTGGCCAAGAATACAGTCCATCCTCTTGGAGAGGACTTCAACACCGCTCCCTGCCTTCAGCACTTTCAAGCTAGGCTGTCATGTATTCTACTTGGATTTTACCAATCCTAGCTAGTCCAAAATGCTGTTACTGGCTTCTGGGTATAGTCCAAAAGGTTCATAACTAAACCTTAAATAGTTTGGCACTTGAACCATAAAGTTTGGCACCCAAACAGCCTCTTGGGTACTCCAGAGCTCACGCATGATGCCGATCTGCCTGAGCTTGGCAGAATTACGGCACAATGCTTACAAGTCCAGTATATCAAACTTCTTCCTAGTTAAAATATTAGTGAGGAGTATAAGATGTTAAATAAAAAGCCATTTTAAATGCCCTTTTAAGAGTCCAACATCATTTTTAAAAGTTTGTACCGATGTTTGGATATAAGTTAAAACTACTGTATAAATATAGCTGAATCATTACCAAGACAGCCAAAGGTTACTTAAATTGTATCCAAGTACTGTTTTCTTACGTAGCTCATTACAAAGCTTTCAGAAACAGAAGGGACAGCTTGTATGATGAAATATGCAGTTATGGAATGAAACATCTACATTCCATTCTCTGAATGTTTTTACTGTTTTCTAGCTTGTGTTTAAGCTATTTGCTTGCTCTACCAGAATATGAAAAGAGTTCATGTTAAAAATAGTGCAATAATTATTTATATCATTAAAATCTTTAACAAGGTCTTCCTTTCAAAACCAAAACAAAAAAATTAATGCATTTTCATTAGCAACAGGATACAAGCTTGTATCTAAAAGTCTAACATGTCTGCAGTGCAGTAAAAAAAAAAGGATATAACTACTTTTCTCATGGAGGTATAGAAGTTTGTATAATATTTGCTTTAAGTGTTTTTACTTCTCCATGTGTCTGCTTCAGACAGTATAGAAAGTCACAATGACTCAATATTTATTATAGGAAAAAAGTATGCAACATCATCAGTACCATCATTAAGACAAAGAAAGATCTCAGAAAAAAACATGGTAACAAAAATCAATTGGAATTCCCTAATTTTTTCCTACTTATTTAGCTTTCAACTAAGTAAAAATGTATACATTGATACTAGATGACCAAAATGACATCCCAGAAAAAAATTGTTATTCACCAACACGAAAACTGTTCCTGTCACATCTCCAATTATATCAGTGATGTGGGTTGTTTGCAGATCACACATCAATAGATGTGAGCGTGGAAAATGCAAAACTACAGGTTTTGGTGTAATACAACTGATCCTATCTCCAGCCATTGAGAGATTTCTCATGGGTAAAGTTCATGATCTGCTATAGTCTGAAAAAAAAAAAATTACAGCTAAAGGTACTTCCAAGCCACAGTGGTTGGTCTAAGAGAAAATTCAGTGTCCATTAAGATCTTCACTTAAATGTTAAAAATTATTTTTATGTCCTATAAATTTAAAATTATATGATGGCAGTGATCGAGAAGAGATGAGACAGACTGGCTTTCAGGTTAACCTTACTGGAATAGTAATTTAAAATTCGCTTTTCTTTGCAATGCAGTAATATAAAATGTGTCAGTCCATATTTACAAAATATTTTCAGAATGTATTAACATGTTAAGATGCGCATTAACTGTCTCAAAATCCATGCTAAATCAGCCATTGGAGAGGAGGGAAGCACTTAGATGCCATTACTTTAGACTGCCCCCCCATGCTACTAATTTTCCTGATACGTTAACGCAATCGCCAACCATACTTCAATCTAAGATACCTACATAATCCCACAGTGCAAACAAATCTTGTCTCCTGAATGAATACTCATAGCAATGTGTGAAAACTTTCCAGGAGGAGATGAAAGGGAGGGGGAAGATGCTAATACAGAAGGTACTATTTCTTACATTTATGCTATTATCGAGAACAGGCTTGCAATTGATTTGCAAAAGCCTCAGTAGTTGTTTACATATTTTTCTGATTTTAAAACCCGTTTCTCAATCCCTATTTTATGCTGTCAAATACCACAAGCACATAAATACTCGACAATTACTTAATTACTCTACTACAATAACTGTACCTATCAAATATTCTAAGCATTATCGTCCTTTTCATCTCAGATCGTTCTTCCAAAGCAGCATGCCATTCGGGTGGTGTGCAGTCTCACCCTTGCTGACCACAATAATTTTAGATTGCCAATCATACCTAACAGACGTAGCATTTGCTGTATTACTAGCGATTACAGCTCTAGCCCATCGAGTCCTGCCTCCCATCTCCAGCTCCGCTTGGTAAGACCCAGTCACTCTGCGAGGGGAGCACGGGGCCGCGGGAAGGAGGGAGGCAGGGAAGCTGCACCACCAGCTATGCAACGCTGCACTGTGAAAATGTAGGTCAGAAAGGAGAGATCATTGTCTTTGCTTTGTACCTACGGCGAGAGCGAAGTCAAAGGCTTGCCGGGGCGGGAGGCTGGGGGAGGGCTGCGGACAACAACTTCTTACAGTCACTCAGATAAAAAAAAGCTCTCAAATGTCAGAAAAAAAAAGAAGAGTGAAAGTAAAAATGCAGCTGCTGATCAACACCTTACAGGTTAAAAAAAAGATATATACAGGGCAGGCTCGGTGGTAAGGGAAAGCACTAAAAGCGAGGCCAAATCAGAAAGCAGGATCCAAATTTCTAGTGACAAGGGTTTCCACTTCTCCCCTTCCAGGGGAAATAAAATCTATTAGGTAAATCCATTCATATAACAAAATTTTTAGTTTGTGGCTGCAGTGCATACTTTTTATTACAGCCAGAACCAAAGCAATTGCAAGACACGACGCAATGGCATGAACAGCAGCAAGTCAGTAACTCCACAGGGAGTATTTTGCATACAGGACTACCGGTGCACATCCAAAACAAAAGCAAAACAAACTAGATTACCCGTATCCAGAATTTACATTTCACTTTCAAAGAAAGAGTTAATTCCAGTCTTCCATTTGTCCCTAGTTAACTCAAAAGAAATCTAGCCTGGTACAATATGATACCTTCCTTTCACAGTTAAATGACTGCAAAGGAATTTAGCTGAACATGGGATATGGATGAAAACTACTACCTTGCCGTTCCGCTATTACCATGGCAACAGTTACAAGAGCTCTCTTAAGCATTTACATCTGACAATTTTCATGATAACACTAACTGGATAGTAATGATGCATTTTGGTTCATGAGCTAACTGCTGTATAACTCAAACCACAGAGTACGAACCATTCCCCTCACTTTTCTCAAGACGCTTGTGGTCAAAACGTTCCGACCGAGACAGTAACCTTGAATTACCGCTCTCAAAAAACAGTCCCTCCAGCACAGGACGTACTCGTGGCTTAGAGCTTTACGGACTCTCAAAGGTTTCCATTTGAATGCTCAAGTTGTGCACAGTTGGTGCACAGGGTGGAGAAGTCAAGACGGCTAAAATCTTTGACAGGATTTTTCTCAAAGGGCTTTCGTTTGCTTGGGAAGAGAAGAATACGCTTTCTGAAGAGCGAGTTGAATTGCTGCTGCTATCTTCCAGGTATCATTTGCCCCAGAGAGAAGGAGGAGGAAACAGGTGTTTTTCTACAGTCTTTATCAGTTTGTAACCGATATACGCTTTTTAAAATAAGAAAGCGCTGCAAGCTGCTTTACCTCAATGCAAGCCAAAGTGCACTGAAGAATATACAAGCATGCCTCTAAGGACAAGTGCATCAGAACAAGCACATCCGTTTCCTTTTAGCCCATTTAACTTTATCTAATATTAACTGCCATTTCAACTGTTTAATATGAGTATTTGGTGAACCACTCACTCTTGATCTCCCAGATGCTCAGTGGGAGAAGAAGAAGAAAAGTCTCTTTTTCTTTACCTCATTAGAAAGTGAAGTGTGTGAAACACATTTCTCCTGCTAACATTTTAAGGATACCAGCTTTGATATTGTCTTGCAATTAATTCAACTGAAAAAGAAGAAGAAACTGAGAACAGAGTGAAATTCTTTAAGGTTTAAAATTTCCCAGGATGACAAAAACCAGACTAGGGGAAATAGCCATGCTTGCAAGGGTGTAAGAGATTAATCTTTTCAACATAAAAGAAGTCCTCAAGAAGTTCGGTACTCCCAGTTCTTTCCCTGTTAACACTTTTTAAAGTTTTGTATTAAATTAAAAATTAAAACCATCCATGCTGTCATAAAAACACCAAGTCCCTCCACTTTTGAAAAAATACAACCCTACCACATCTTCTCTTGTAGAAAGGCCAAGTGTTCCCACATCTCAGTAAGATGAAAGTTTAAAACAAGAAAAACCAACTGCCACAAGAAATCCTTTGTTAATAAAATACCAAAGAAGTCACCCAGGGAAACAAAGACCTTGCTCACAGCCTTTACTAAATATTTAACATACCCTGCATTTAAAAAGCTGAGGTCTAAGAAATATTTTGAGAATGAGATTCTAGGTTTCATTCAGGATTTCTATGTTGCTGTCATCACTTTAAAAAGAAGTGTGAATTTAGTATAAAAAAAAGTCTACGTCATAATTTAAGCCTGTTGTGCCATAACACGTAGGTTGATGCAAGATGATAAAACAATAATGAAACACTGAAAAACACCATCTGTGACTCAGTCAAAAATTTAATACTGCGACTTAATGCAAATGCCAGTCTTTATAGGCGTTCCTCCAAAGTCCACCTAGGCATTGATTTTTGTAGACATAAAAATTCAACTCAATTATCCAGCCTTAAGAATCAAGAGAATAACCAATTTCCCATTGTATCATCTTTGAATAATTTAAAGTATTGTATTTCATTGATTGCTTTTTAAATGTCAAAAAGGGTAACATTTTTATGTCCCAATAACTTAAAGAAACAAGATTATAATCTTGTTGGTACTCTTAACGTCACTTAAGACTCTAAAATAAAGGTAAATATCATATACATACCTGAGGGGACAACTAACACATCTGTTCCTCAAAAAGCAAATTACAAAGCTTATGCTGTAAGCGTACTGAGGCATTCCAAAAGAAAAAAACAAACAGACAAAAAAACCAACAAACCCACAGAAATCCGGTTGTTCCTACATAAATGCAACTTCAACAGGTAAGTATTTTCAATAGTGCCTCTATTAATGTAATGAGAAAATTCTGTGTTTCAAATCTCAAATTATTTTTAAAAGTTGATGCAGCAGATTACTTCTATTGTTTCAACAAACTTGAGAAAGTTTCTCTACTTTGGAAGTTAATCACATTACTTAAAAAAGCTGATCTTCTTCCTGAATTCTCAAAATGGTGAAAAAAAAAAAGTGAGCAAGAATGATAATCACAGTTCTTTTATTTTACAAAAAAATTATAATTTATTCAGATTTAAAAGCCATAGTTACTACTTCATACTATCCAGCTGTGAATTATCCCATTTTTAAAAGTAGGCAAGTTTGCTTGCTACATCCAGCACAGGTATGATTTTCTTTCTAAGCAAAATTCAGTTGAGAAATAAATGCTGCAAACAACCCGAGATATCCAACTTTCATTACAGTTAGTAAAGGAATGACAGCCTTCTGACAATAATTTGGGGGCTCTAAGCCCGAGTAAAACATAATGCTGCCATATTCATTAAAAGAATGCACTGTCTGGGTCCCTCAACCATTTATTAATTTTCTTCCCTTCTACCATTTCCTCATTCTACTAGTAGAAATTAAACAGTCCAAATGATTTATTGCCCAAATAATACGCTAGCAGAGCAGAATGGAAAAAAAAAGAATGAAGTACACAATACCATTTCTTCCCTACCCCTCCTCCTATTAACGAAAAAACTTTACACACATGAACACACACTTTCTCTAACTAACATCTTCTGCACACATTCCATAAATTGAGCATTTTTGAGAAACACTACTTTTCTTGCATATAAGACTCCTTATGAGAACAGGTTAAATATTAATATTTTACCTTTTCCAGTTCTGCAAGAGAAAAACGTCCATGAATCTTGTACTAAATTTTTTTCATTGCAAAATATTTCACATGGAATAAAGGGTTCCCCCCTCCTCCCCACTTCCTTATCACAATACTCTTAAACTTGCGAGCACCTAAAGTACGAATAATTGGATTCATAATAGCTTGATTTACTCATAGAACAGGATCAATCCTAGAAAGTTCATGACACAACTGATCAATGTGAGCATTAAGTGCCTTTTCTTTTTTCTCACCATCCGCGTACAATGGAATTGCAGAGAGCAGTACATGCTGTCATACTATAGCTAGGGTATAGCAAAGTACTTTTGCATCAGTTTGAAATGCTGAAAAGGAAATATTCACTGGCACAGTCATTTCAGCATATACAACTATGACCCAGTTTAATGTTAAGAAAAATTGCAGAGCTGGACAGTGCTCGTGCTCTGAAAGGATGGACTGATTCAACCATGCCAGAACGCTGAGTAGCTGGCCTTCACACTGTTTATCATATCCAGAGATGTATAATGCAAGGTGCAGTATAATTTCCTTTTTTTTTTTCCTGTGACACTTAAAGACTCTTGGGCAAAAATAGCTTTACATATTTGCTGAACATATTTTACACTGGCTTTGTCAGTCACTTGAAGTGAAAAATTATCACAATGAGATGTGTTGCCATAGGGAAAAAAAAAAAAACGACTACCTCCCACCATGGCCAACTAAAAAATTTGGCATTTCATTAGTTTCAGTGGCCAATACAGACAAAATAATCCATGTTCATAGTTTGTCCCTATCTTTTGGGAAGTCAACGAAAATGGAATTCATTTTTAGTGGTCAATAAAGGTTTCTTTTCTTGCTGTCCTACTTACCTTTGACACCTGCCTCTTCAGAGCTAAACTTTTTATCAAAAAGATAGGTGGTAACCCACTAGAAGTGAGTATCTGCAAGATGCAATATGAAAAACTGAGCATTTTTCTAAACAAACCCCACAACAATCTCCCTCACAACCCAAATATCTGAAGAATTTCCTAACAATGAAACATTCTCTCTGAGAAATTTCTAACTATTCTTGTTTATAACAAGTGAAATTAACTCCCTAAACATCACTTTCTTAAGAACCCATTCAGAAGAGATGACACAAACCCGGCTGGTTCTGATAAATACCAAACTACAGTTTATGAACTTCCTAGATGTTTTCAAAGCTTGAGTTCCTTAGATGTCATCAGAGAACTGGTCATATATTGCAGACCGACTCTTTGCTTAGCAGTGGCATAACATGACATTAGACCAAATCAAACCAACTTGTTTCAATGGTTTGCCAATGTACCAATACAGATTTTTAAAAAATCCAGTAAGTATAAATAAACATTAATTAGGACCTGTTATTACCAATACTCTCTCCCTAACCAGCTGATAAAATTCATCCAACAATTTGCAGAAATGTGACCTGAATTTCCCCATTTACTGAAAAATGTAAGGATAACACAGAAATTGACCTATGTGGATTCAACTACTGGGATGTTTTAATCTGAGACTATACCTCCATATACGCAGTATGGGAATAAAAATTATCAATAAATTTACTGTGCTGCTGCTAACTACATTAAATGAAAAATATCAAAAAAACCCAGTAGAAATACTTTGGAATTATTGTCCGTTACTCTAAATTCTTAAAATTGAGACACTTCAGTAAGCATTCCATAGTATATCTCTTTCCATGAAAGAGAAGAATAAAATATGCAAAACCAATGGAAGCCACACTTCCGGGGAAATACGTAGGCAGGACAAGAAGACATTGCAAGAGAAAATATTCTGCCCAAGTGGCTTATGTAAGTAAATGAATTTTAAGTGATAGGCTTCGACTGATCAGTTAAGTACTGGAAATGACTGTTTTTCCTTGTGTAATGACAATTGAAATAAAGTGTGAAAGGAGTGACTACGCCCTAAAATAAACAGCTACTCTATTAAACACCCGCAGCAATTTAATTTCCTATTCCCTTCTCACCTTAAAGACCCCAAACATGCTATCTAAAACTGAAAGCAAACCCAACTACCCTTAAATTTACAAACCAAAATAAAAACAGAAATTAAAAAGTTAGAGAACTTTGCAACTTTTTTTTCCTAATATACACAGAACAACTATATTATGAAATTTTAAAAACAGTACTGAAGTTACTACTGAATTTACATGAAATCCAGAAGATATGGAACCACGCATGCTGGAAAACAAGCAGTCTTTACAGGCTAGTTAATAAATACCATCATAGTTCTATATAAACTAGCCATTACTTCCTGGACCAAAGAGCAATAGTTTTAATTTTATTTGTGGCTCTGATTCAGATCAAAATCCGTAATCCTACGTGAGCAAGTACGGAACATGCACACAGCACTAAGAAATGGCGCCTCAGCAGTGAGAGATGCAGAAAGTGCATATGACAGTCCAGGGAAGCTGGTCCCAAAGTTAATGGGCTAACCAATGACCTAAAGGTTTATAAAAATTCAAGTAAAGGTGAGAAGTCAAAGCACATTAATTTAAATGCATTAAATTCCCACATGAATTTTCTAATGCAGGAGTAAATTGGCCTTCACTCACTGTAAACCAAGGAAATTAGACTACATCTAACTAAAGTAATTTTATTCCTAAAGACATCACCAGCCAATGGCAATTTAATGCATTGTAATTTATGAATGTTGATGTTGTACACTTTGGTAATTTGCTTTAATTTGCTTGAGTGCCTTGATCTAGATATAGCCTTAAGGAATACTTGTATATTGCCATATTAGATTGCATCATCCTTTGTATTAAGGAGAAAAGGTTATTTCCGAATGGCAGAAGTATGAAGCACTTGCTTTAACAGGAAATGGAGACAATTGCCAAAGATTCTTAACTTCCTAATGACTCCTAGACACACTCAGGTGGCAACAGCTTCACCCTGGAAAGGCCTGAGGTGTTTAATTACAATGAAAAATAATTTTTTACCCTTTAAAACAAATCCCGTATTGTAGGGCTCACCAGCTACAAGAGAAGGCTGGGAGGAATTTCCGTAAGATCCTTGAGTTCCTGAAGGGCACCGACTGACTGAGACTAAAAGGCTACCAAGAAGAAAAACGGTTGCATTTCAGACAAAGAGGAGGGTTGTTTTGTTTTGGGTTTTTTTTTTGTTTGGTTTTTTTCACCACCCCCCTACGCCCCCTCCAGCTACACACAGCTATTGTTCTTTGATTATCATTTGCATAAGTGTAAAGGCACTTCCAGAAGTCTACCCCTTTGTCACAAAATCCAAAACCAAGATGGGAATCCAGGAAGATCTGATGCTGAAAAAGGCAGATAACTTGTGAACTTACTATTAAAATAGTTCCCAGGTCAGGAGCAGGTGGGAGGCTATGACAGGTGGATGACAGGCTACAGTGGTTAAAAATCCATTTATATCAAAGGGAAAACACCTGCGAACACTGCTAGAAAGCACACAGGGTCCACCATAGTGTCTCCTACAGCAACTTGGCAATAAGGAGTAAGCAAGACTTCAGCCAAGGCTTTATCAACAGAAGAGAAAAACATGAAAAGGTTAATCAAAGTAACTGAATCCAGATTTAGCTAAGTGTAATTTTCTATGTAGAAAGTTATAAATATTTTACAGTGAAAACCAAAGAATTAAAAAGCAAAATACAATTCACAGAATACCTAAATTTACACTAAAGTATAACAAATTCACAGTGGAGCAGTGGTAGAGAGAACAAACTAGCAGTAAATAAAACCAGAATACATCTTTTTCCTACACCAATATGTCACAAAGCACAAGAAGTTTAAAAATGATTAAGAGTCCTCCCTCCTCAGCAAATCTCCTCCTCCCCAACTTATTACAGAAAGGAATAAATCTCTTTCTGCAATTTAAGCAGAAGCAAAACATTTTCCCCCCATCATCTTCTGACTTACTAGAGAACATTATTCTACTTCCTTCACCCTTGAGAAAAGAAAACATCTGCCCACGCCATCAGCTTTTAATCCTTTTATGGACAGAATTCATTTACCTTCCTTCTGGGGAATGTGGTAGGAAAGGAAACTGGCCAAGCCTACTTGAACAAAAGTGAGTCTTTTGTTTAAAAAAAAAAAAAAGGGGGAGGGAGGGCCAAAAAAATAACATATTTCTCAAAGCTGTGAACATTCTTTAGTTATGCCACTTTTATGAAGTATCAATATATCTCTATGCATTTTAATATAGTTTAAATATGGCTTCACTAAAGAAACATCACTTTACTGAACATAAGGCAGAAACTCCTTGAAGTTTGCCAAATATTAAATGTCAAGTTTATCAATCATTTTCATTCCACTTATGAGAGGCATCAGAAAAACTTACATTATTTCCTTAAAGGTGTGATTCTTATTCATTACTGAGAACTTTCACAAATATTAGTATACTAGTAACTACTGTTTAAATTTAATATATTCTTGATCTCAACCTGGAGGATGTTGAGTACTTATTACCTTTTATATTCTTTTCCTCTCAGCTCTATGTAAAGCTGTGATAAAATAATACTGAAAATATTTCTGTGTACTGTAAATTTCCATCTATGAAACATTCCCTGCATATGGATTATTGTTATGGTACTCATTGTTTAAAAGGATCTAATATCTACATTCATATTTGAAAGAATTACAATTCACACTGTTTGATAATATAAGCCAACTACAGGCAGCTTTCCAGAGAAGAAAATAAAAGGACATTAAGAGTCTTGCTGAGAACTGCCAGGGGAAGGAATATAAGAAACATACTGAATATGTGGTTTTGTTGTACGGTAACATGAATATGAAAGTTACCCTTATTAAATACTTAGTATATCCAAACAGAGGTGAGCAAACTGCCTGATTAGGATAGTCTTTCATTAGTCTGAATGGTAACTGTAACAAGGTAAATACAATTTTCAAAAGATTTCAGGTATGAACAAGGAAGTTGATTTATGTGTTCAAATTTCACATATGAAATTTGAGCCAACTATAAAACTAACCTTTAATACCAGATGTAACATGACATTACACCAGGCAGTCCAGAGTCCCTTTAGATTTTAATTTCTACGATAGCATTATGATCCATTTAGTATTCTAACATGTATTTTACTACTTTAATCTGCATTTCACCTGCTGTTCATGTCCAGATATTTTTGGAAGCTTTCTCATGACATTATTTTACAAACCTAATTATACATGTGAAACCTACTATAAAAATTGGTGGTTTGTTACACCATACAATGTCACCCTAAAACAGAAAGGGTTTTATAGACCAATATGATGTAGCTGTACATATTGTGTATATTATATTGTATACATTATTAAGTCCAAAATATTTGGCTTAAGGCCTCATAAAGCCCCCTCCATCCAGAAGTCTTTTGTTTTACATAGTAACTACAGTAAAGCCCAATAAATAGGGCAGGTTATGTTTTTAACGACAACTGGATTCCATTTTTATTTTAGGAATATTGCGATCTCTTTGCCTGATTTACATCAACTGCTCCAAAGACAACTAGTAAGTAGGACTGATGAATACTGCTGCACGACACACCTTCAAGTCTCCTTATTCCAAAGTAAAAGGAGCAGGTTTCCTCATCTCACTCCCAGGAAACAGATTTGTTAGCAGACTGCTTTAGTAATATTCCCTCCCTTCTTCTACAGTATGTTTTGAACTGACTTTACAATTTCAATTAAACCTGTAGAAAAGTTATTGCCTCTGTCAATTTTTATGAAAATTGCTCGCTAGGGAAATGAAACCCTCAAATTACTGCTCCCAAGGAGGGAAAGGCAGGCAGTGCTTTTTCTTGATCTCCTCAAAATGGCAGCACCAAGGCACTCAAAAGCAAACAACTAACTCATCAGCTACACTTCTTTCCAGGTCAAGGGAGCGTATGAGGAGATACCCACTTTTCTTAGGTGGAAGAGACACTTAGGCGATTACAGAAAAGAAATGCATTACTTTTATTCCCTATGAAGAAACCTAGAATTAAAAAAACCCAAACATTCTAAATTAAAAGTACTATGAATTCACAGCAACCAGACCGACAGTTAACTACGCGCGATCTTATCACATCACTACTTCACTTTGCTTAGTCACACAAAATTTTGCTTCACACTTTAACTGAATTTAAAAAGCATATCTGTTGCTTATGCACAAAACCCACTCACACACCTTTATGGAGTGAAAGTCTCGCCTGCTTTTAACCTCAAAGAGCCAAAAAAGCAAGATATTTTAATTCCAATTATACATCCTAAGTCTCCTAAAGCAGCAAACCAACTGAATAGTTCAGCATCCTAAAACTTAGTCTGCCAAATGCGACAGTAATGTAAGGTGAAATAAAAAAACACATTGTTAATATTCACGTCACATGACATCTAAGCAAAAGTTTTATACCTTAGCTAATCAAAACATGTATTCATAAAAAAACCCCAGTTGTTCTCAAGGTTATTTTTCAATTTCTTTCAATTTACCAACTGCTTTAGATGAATTTGACACTTTAAGTTCATTGGACTTCGTTATTTGAAATAGTAAGTACTGAAGATTAATACATTCATATAGTAGCAACACTATGCATTTATCTACTCGCAAAGCTTAGAAACAGATCAGAATCTTCAGTGTTAAGTCTCAGGTCCTGTATATATGAGGTTCCTGTGACTTAGAAAACCCCCAAACCAAAAACCTCCAGAAAACCCCACAATCCTTTTGGGAATAAAGAACAACAAAATAGAAAATGGTGAATGAAAATTAAACCAGACAATATATCTTTCAATGCTTACCTACATGCACTTGCATACATATGCAGGTCTCCCCTTAACTCACTTCGCTTAGCTGAGCAGTGTCTTTTAGACAGTCTTAGATTAATAAAGAGCAAAGAACCACCCTTCCAGCAGCAGTGATGCAAGTAGTTTCCACAACAGCATATTGCTCAGTGAAAACGTAAATATAGCTCCAGATGGCAGCTCTGCAGATTGCAATCACAGGTATATTCCGGAAGGTATGATCAGTATTGCCTAAATGCTAGTTGAGTGAGCCATAACTAATGCGGAGTTCATTATACAGTCTTTACAGTCATTTACCTAACGAGAAAACCTACACTGAAACAGACTGTATTCAGGACCCCCAGTAGCAAACCTGAGTAAACCAGGCCTTTGCCTGTAAATTGTCCTAGCAAAGATAAATAAAATACATTTAAATATCCTGAAAGTGATGCTGCTGATTCAACAGCATGTGGCTGCATAAGAGACACAGGCAGATTAACACCTGGGTTTAGATGAACAATAAAATCACATCAAGTTAGACACCAAAATACAGTCAGCCTTAATCAATTATCTTCTTAAGTAGTGCAAGAAGGAACTGCCTTAAAGGTTTAAAAACATCACCTATTTTGCTATTCTAACCGGACCTTCTTGTTAGTGATCGTGCACTACATTGAAACAGTGTTGAATGGCATAATTTATAATCTGTCCCCAAAAAGTCTGAGAACCAGGGTTCTTACCTTAGCATTTCATTAACATTGCAGATCTGTCTCAATTCTTAGCTCCGTGTGTTTGATGTGCTTAGAAAATACCATCTTTGCCTTACATATGCTGATGCTAGAAGTAAAGAACTCCCGCCTATAACACGCTCTTGTAATAAATGCACACCTGTGAAGAAAGTCTGCCACAGAGATACCCTCTGGTTGGATTCAAACACTAACAGCCACATACTGAAAGACAGTTCAGTATCAGGAAAAAAACCCACAAACACCAAAACAAAACCACAACTGCAAGAAGGAGGAAAGGACATGGACCTTTAAAACAGCAACTGCAGAACAAAGACCACAAATTGAAACAACAATCTTTAAGAATGTTCAAAGAGGGCCTTGACAACAAGGACAACAAGAACTTATAAAAATAAAAAAAACTCAAAGGAGAATTTGCTCTGGCTTACTAAGTAGTAGTAAGCAGCATGAGTGAGATGTTCATCAGACTGGGCTTTGAGGCACATTCCTAGGGATGTTGCTAGGGTAACAATCAAGCTATCCTACTTCCCAAGCTCAGGAAAAGGTGGGACTCTAATGCTAAGTTACATATAAGCAAGTACTCCAAGCAGAAAACTTGTTTCCAGAAATAATGAATTGTATCTTACTCCATTAAGAGCAAATCACCAAGCACTAAAGTGTTACGTGGCCTAATGACAATGGTGTAATCTCAACAACTGAATGGAGAAGGAAATCTTGACTCAGCCATCTCAGATTAGTTACATAAATGACTCAGCTGATCATGAAATACTTGATTCGTAACTTGGATTTAGTTACTGTATCATGAATTGCAAAGTCTGTTAGAAACCTTCAAAACTTTGTTAAAACCCTTACTCAAAGACAATGGGATGGCTACTCATGTGATTATTTTGGCAAAGGCAGATAAGCTTGTAGGGAGAAAAAAGGATGTTAAAGCGAACTGCCTTCTGGTCCCCCATCTGTCACATGCTCGTTTCTACTGGGTTCGTAAGACCTTTACACCGCCTTCAGTAGTTGCGAATAAATTACAACACTACATAATAGCTAAGTTGTTCTTTCCCCATTAGAAGAAATTTAACAATGAACTGTCAGTTAAAGATACAGCTATTACATATTCAGTAGATGTCTGGATATAATTTGTAGAGGGAAATAAGTTGGAAGCATTGTTTAACATACAAGCTGTGTGAAGCGCATCATGTGTGATTGTTCAGAACAATTAGGACAAAGTGTAAAAATCTGTAGCTCAAGTTCAGCTGGCATCATTGAGCACTGCCCTATAAATCCTTCACTAATAGATATTACACATAAATCTTACGCATAAGATACGAGAAACACAAATGAATCTAAGCACCTATATAGGATTCAAGCAGAAAATGGACATCTAATTCAAAGAACATAAATGAAGTTCCCTGTACATTTTTATTTGGGGTCATGCTTCCAAACGTGAGGAACTCCTGAACCTTTCATAAGGATCCAAGTCCTAGTACGCATGGCAGATGAGTTTCTCAAGGGGCACCCATAGAGCGAGCAAATAAACTCATACCATTCAGCTTTAGGTCAAGATAGGTCTAGCAAGTCACCTTAAAATTCATACCAAGAATTTTCAAAGCTCTCAAGCTTTTTTAAGTGAAGCTCCCCAGACATCTAAAGCTCCACTTCCAACGTATACGGAGAAATACTTCAGATTCTCCTACTTGGCACTCCTTCATTCAAACCACTCAAGAACCTGACAGGCATGTCACAAGCATACTTAGAGTTTTACACAGAACAGTGACTTCAGACGTGTTCATCCAGTAACAAGGTTAGATGGCTCGAGGTCTCGCTCCCTCTTTTGTTCAGTAGCATACTGGGCAACACAGCAACGCCTAACTTCCAGGTGTGAGACCAGTTACGCAACATTCACTTCTTCTCTTGAATTGGAAGCTCTTAGTCTCAAAATAAAATAAAGCGTATTATGAAGAACAGAACAGGCAGTTCCATTGCATAACACAATGTAACAGCAAGATACCTTGGCACAGATGTACATGACTTATGATTGCTGAGAAAACGAGTTCAGCATTGTTCAACCTAACATGTTTTCTTGAAAGCAGCATTTGTATGTGATTTTCCTTGGTCTCTACCAGCTTGACTACTTGCACTAGAAGTCTTTAAGGGAGAGTAATTTACTTGATGTTTGATGACTGAGGCAATGAAATGCCAACCACCAAAACTGTTGTGTGGACTGTAAATATAAAATACAGTAATAGTTCCTAGGAAACCTGGTTGCATTTCATCCACCCTCATTAGAGTAACTTAGACACACAAGGCTTTCTAGTCTGTTACCCCACAACAGTGTAAGGTTGCTGGCAGACTATTCTGGGGGAACATCCATTTCTCCAGCTCAAGGATTTTCTGAGTTAGTGGTCAAGTCCTAGCTCTTAACCCTCATGGATCAAGAACCTCATGGCTATGTCTGAATTACAGTTATAGACAAATATGCTTAACATGAAAATATTTACAAATCAAGTAAAAAAAAAAACCTCTACCTCCACAGAGTCATCTATGGGAACACTCCTCTAACAGACAACTATTACAGTTCTCCTCACTCCCTCTTGATGGTTAAAAACTGAACAGTATGCAGACAGAAAGTTCACAGAATACTGCTTGGACTGTGGAGAGCAGTGGGGGCGTGGGCAGGCTGGTGTTAAACTCACATCAAGAATAAAGACCAGCTTATGCCCAGACTGCATGAAAATTACGCTCCGCTTCAAAGCCCATTTCAAATGCTTTCTAAGAGTCTGTTTTGTTGACTCCTCCCACAACACCACTGCTCTCAAATATTTTAATGAGATTAGGACATGATACAGAAAACTGGTGACATGTAGATAAGTAGTTATATCTCCCCTATCTAATAATTAAGATGTATTAAATTTGCATTTATTTTTTAAAGGTAAGTGCTATTTATCTGTATATTGAGAGACAACGTCTAATTCCACCATATGCTTCTGGAAAGTCATTTCAAGTTCTGGCATTGAATCACAATCTTAATTCCTCACGATAAATTAAAAAAAGATGTCGTGGATTTACCTACTTGCACGGAAGCATATCAATTATCTGAAGTCTCTTACACAAAATATGTGCATTTATCATGTTGACTGCTTCTGCCCCAACATGCCACCTCTCCAGTGGCCCAGTCTTTAACGTGCCAGAAACTTAAATTTCCCTTCATTCTGCTACAAACTAATCCTTTGAAAATACACCAGAGATTAAACAACCTCTCAGTTAAAATAATAAAATCACTGGGACTATACCATACTCAAAAGATTCTGAGGGCAATTAACAGCAACTTCCTTTGATTAGTTAATGCTCAAAATCTGATACTGACCACAAACCAATGAAAAACAGTGCTGAACCTGCCTGCCAATTCTTCTGAAATTATGCCTGCTTGTACTGTGGATTACAGATGGATCCTCCCCCTTTTTTTTTTTATTAGTTGTTTTCTGTCGGGACTATGGAATGTATTTGTTTCAACTGAAGTGTAATGTATTTTCTTTAGTTACTGATAGTCTCATATGTTTACTCAGGGTAATTTTACAACTAAGAGGTTGTTGTAAAGCCTGGCAGTTTACACTGGAAAGATGGATGTTACTTTTGTTAATTTGTAGGAAAAACGTTATCCTGAACTCAGAAGCACTGAAAACTTATACAGACTTTCTTACTAGAGATAAAACTTACATGTTTGAATACAGTGCAGAAGTTTGCATTTAAGTTTGCTACAAGCAAAGTGCCTCAACTGATTCTACTATACTGATTCTTCAAGCCTAGCCCCAAACTACGTGGTAAGGGTATCATCTCAATACCTAAAAGAGCTGTTGTATCCACCTGTTTACTGAACAGTAAGAGAAAGAAATGCCAACAGCAGTTCTGGCTGCTTATAAGTGCAGATGATCAACGACAGATTCCATTACTAGCAGCAAAAACAGAAGACAAAGGAAGTTTCTGAGCTTCAGCAGCCGTAAATACTAAAAGAAACCAGGAATAAAAAGCAGGAGAGTGTTCTAGCAATTAGGAAAGGCAACAAAGTAATTTCTACATGGGCCTACTGTAGTACTACACAGCTTTTATTTGCTTGCACCCAAGTTTATAACCACACTCAAATCACAGCTCATGGCCAGTCACGACTCTCAGAACTCAGGAAATCATTCCACAGAAATTCGCAGGTTATCACTCTAGTCCCTTCTTTCATATTAAAGTAACAAAAACTTAAGAAAAAAACATAGATGAGTAAAACCAGCATCACTGTGACTACTATTGTCATGGAGAAACAAATATTATTTGCATGTGCCAAATGTGCAAATGTGCAAAAGTCAATCCAAAGCAGGCCCTTAGCTTGGAAGAGGGCACTTTAGTACCAATCTGGAAAAGTCAGCTCTACCAGACAGTCATGGAAAAAGCAGCTTCTCCCATACCCTAACATAGATGCAGACAGCTAGCTTGTTCTGATCTTGACATGTCAAGCCACAGTAACAGTTAAATACTTCGCATATCCCAGTTACAGAAAGCAGAAGCCCAAAATTTCATTACATACAAAACATCAGATCCACTTTCCAGGCTTCCACTAGATGACACTGGCTTAGTTAACATTTCTCTTCAGAAAAGCAGAAGGCCAATGCCCCGAACATGTCAAATTTATGAAAGTAAGAAAGAACATGTTGAAAACATCAGCTTAAGATTCTCTCTCAGCATTCCCTCACACCCTGCATGGTACAAAAATACTAACATACTTATCTTCCATACGTCTTATTTGATCTGTCTCAAACAGTAAGCTTTCCTACTTAAAAAACAGAAGTTGCCCTGCTATGCAGGGGATTATGCTTTGAAGTGAAGCCTGCAGGTAGACCTGTAGGTTTCTAAAAGTCACGCTGCACGATTTGTAACATGAACTGCTGGGTAACCAGATAGCAAGAGCTGCTACCAGTAGCTTACTCATTTCCAAAACTTCATCAATCCAGGCAAAGAAAAGGTGCCACAGATATTAAAAATGATTTTCCGAGGAAGACACTCTGTTCTAAACAATTCCAGGTCCGAAATAATGAAATCATGCCTTCACAATAAAAATTCATTAAATAAGTCAGTTCTTCCTAAGAGAAAGTAAGTGTGCCAATTAAGCAAAAACCCTGTTACAGGGAAGAACTGCCAGCAGCACAAGTTATTTTAGCTGACATTACTTCAGAAAAAGCCCACCATTCACCATCTGTTCTGGCACAAATTTTGAATGCTAAGAAAGTTTCCAACATCACTGATGAAAAGAAAGCAGTCAAGATGCAGAAGTTTTTGTTTTGCTGTTAAAAAGAACAAGCATCTAGGACAACTCACATTTCAGCAAGAACAAACACAAAACAGAAGTTTTGCACATTTCATAAGAATCATTACAGAGAATTACAGTAAGGCAGAGTGCAAGTGGAAGACATGTAGGGAATACAACACGAAACAAATAAAAGCTTCTTATAAATTTTACATGAGAAGCAGGTGGGCAACGCCAGAGAATGGGTCATGGTTTGCATTCTAGGTAATAAGCATCCATCTACAAAGTTTTTTCCAACTGATAACAAGATCAAAACTTTTGGAAGCTTATGGCTCCATCAGCCTTTTAAAGAGAAGACTAGCCATCAAAAATAAAGGACAATGAGTGACAAGGAAGCCAAAGGAATCAATGTAACACAGAGAACAAAAGTCAGGGCAAATGGTATCACCAATAATGTTAAACGCTCAAATGAACCACCACACTAGGATTAAAAAAAAAAAATCTCCTCCAACATTACATTTATTTTTGCTGTAGTTTCCAGTTTGGTTATAAGAAGACACAAAAAGTGATAATTAAGATAAAGTAAAATACATAATTCATCCATCTCAAGGCAATATTTATAATTCCAGAAGCAGTAAGAAATTCTTAATGCCTTTATACAAACCACTGGTGAGATCTCACTCAGAAGACTCCATGAAATTTTACTTCTCCATGTTCAAAAAAAAAAAAAAAAGAGATTAATTCTAACTGGAATAGCTAGGAAAATCACATGGGAATGGAAAGCTTATTTCACAATAAGACCTGTTTAGCCAAACAAAACAAGTTGTTTTAAGAGGATATGACTGCTCTCTATAAATACATTAACGGAAGCAAAGACCATAAAAGAAACAGAGGAGCTACCTAAGTCAAGGAGAACAATGGTATTGAAATGAATCTTTCAAATTTCACCATCATCCTAAAGTCAGACGCCTGAAGTTTGAAGACAAGACTCTAACAAAGAGCTGCCTAACACTTTTAACTCCTTTGAAATGGTTGATGAGTTCACAAGAGGGATTATACCAATACTATGAGGACAGCAGCTGACATCATGTGAGTAGAATGCAATTCCAATACTGTCCTCCATATTCCTATGATTTAGCCAGTAAGTATAATGTACTTTTCTATTAAACATCTAGGGGAAGAAATTAGTTTCCCATTTCCTCCCTAGTTTTGTCTAGCATAAAAAATAGGAAGAAAACAAAACAAAAACTGAGTAAAAGCATAGTATGAAATTTTCTAACTGGTAGAAGATTAAGTGTTCTATACAAAACAACGATCTGAAAATTATGGGTTAGAACTATGTGGTCCATCACTGTGACAAAGTTTAGACAAAGAAAAGATTAAATTGCCAAGATTAAATTGATAAAAAATGCCACATACTTAACAGATGTATTTCTCCCCCATATGAAACACAAAGTATGTCACCGCAATTTATGAATGAGCTAAACATTTAAGGCACCTTTTTAATAGTCTGGAAAATAAGGTTCTGAAAATCCCTTACAAGTTCTTTCTTAGAAAAACACTAAGTGACAGATGGAGTTTTAAGATTTCTCATGACACCAGATGATGCTTTATGTGTAGTCACGCAATACCTCTTAAATAGTCATTTCAAAAAATTCTAGTTTATGTTGCAAAAAGATTTACTAGTAATTTAGTATCAGTTATGTTTTCCTTCTTAATGGAAGAAACCAGCAAGGATGATTTCGTAACTATCTCAAAACTCTGGGTAGTATACTGAATACATGAGCTAGGATTCCCAGAGTAAAAAACCTTAATTATTTTTTAATGAACTTAAAAAAAAATAATTTTAGAATTACTATGCATCCCTTCACTTTTGCAGTTTTTACACTGACAAGCTTAAAACATTTCAGCATTTCTATTTTACTATAATCTTGCCTTTTTTTTTTTTTTCTCCCCCCATTTTCTTTTTCCTCCCCATGGGGTAATTTAAACAGAACCTATTTACTAAGTCATTTCAAGTGACTACCACTTGCAACAGACATTATACCATAGAAACCTGGGTTTGGTATAACAACACTGCTTGATCCTTTGTAAAGCAGCCCTAAATTCATGCAAGGTTCAAGAACAAATCTTTGGACATAACAGGTTATTTTCTTCCTTCAACCAATCGATTTCTAAATTAGTCTAGAAGCAACGCTGTTTAGAACTAAGTAGATTCCTTAAAGTTTTTAATTTTTTTAAAGTATTTTTAAGGCCAGAGGAGGTTGGGAATGAAAGACTTGGGAAAGAACTTTTACTAAACAAGAAAAAGCCATAATTTTTAAGAAATTTACATTCAAGATACTATTTTATGTTCAAATTAGGAGTGCAAAGTAGAAGCAGCGCATGGATTTAGGAGAGTGTTTAGTGCTGTCTATTCATCAGAGTTATATAGGTATGCAGATGGCAAAAACCTTAATGAGGGCTCTACATTACTTTTGTAGCATCTGTCCTACTTACCAGCAGATCAAAACAGCATTTGTTTGAGAGCATTCAACTCACTTCCACAAAAGCAGACAAATATTGGCAAAAAAAAAAAAAAAAGGAAGGAAATCTGTTTGAGGGTCTCTCTCTCATCTCTGTATGCAGCAATTCCACTGACAGCATCATAAAGTCATACAAAAGAAGTCCATCTCACTGCGCTAGAAAGCTTCAACAGTAATACAGAGGTCAAATTCTTCCACCCCTAAACAAATTTATTGTAATTAAATGCAGAGTAAGAAACAGAGCGATGCTCCAAAACCTAGTTTTATTACTCATTTTGTGAGTATAGTTTTGCCAGTTATGATTATGAAAGATGTCCTTCACAGACATATTTAAGGTTAGCAAAAATAGGCGCATCTTAGCGTAGCCAAGCACAAAAAGGCGGCAGCTCCACAATAAGGACCTGCCAGCAAAGCCTTCCGAGCACATCTTTTTACTGCAGACAAATCCCTTGAGCAAAGATCTCCAAAATGTGCAGACCAAATCAAAACATGTTTTATCTTTTCACAGAGAAGAACTTTCACCAATTTTGTTAGTCAACAAAGTAACCTGCCAGAGCCTAGGCTAGGCTGACAGAGATATACATATATAGGTACACTATCATCTTTTAAAAACACACTTAAGAAAAGACTTTTAGCTTACCGTTACAGACTTCAGAGTCATTCCGTGATAGGTGCCCATGGTATCAATTTTAAAGCCTTCCGTTTCTGCAAACGAAAACAGTCTCTTGTAAATCACTATAAACATAGGGATATCATGTCTAAGTGGACAACCCTGGAAATATCTTTGAAATTACATCTGCAAAGAATGCATCTTGCTATCGGTAGTGCTTTATGTTCTGTTCACAATACAAGACCTGGTTAGTAATTAAGAAATTTGTGTTCTCTTTAGACAGAGGTCCATTTGGTATTTCTGCTTTCTGTAAGCAGAATGAGTTTTTTCTGCTGCTGAGAATCATTCAAACCACCCCAGAGAAAGGATAGAAACTTAAATCTTTGTGACAACACGTTACCAAATGCAGGCAGTCTCAGAAATTCTCTTCGCTACAAAATGGAGAAGTACCTCATATTCCCAAAATGCATTATAACGCAACATATTCAACTTGTAGTTGTATTAATAGAAGAAAGTTTTTTGCCATTTAGTACACCACCTTCATACAACGTATCAGTACAAAAAACGTAACAGACCAAAAATAACACACAAAGAAATGCTCATACCTGAACCTACAAAACATCACAGAAAAATACTAGATTTTCAAGACCATTAGAGCTTCTTGCTCTTATCGTAAGTAAATTAACTTAAATTGAAATCCAGACAACCTTGAAAACAATTCAGATGCTCTGGGAAGCATCTATGGTTGCTCATCCTTTCTTCCTTAGATGAAGAAGATTATTAGACACTTGTAGGAAATGAGGCAGAAAAGTTTCCCAGATTTAATAACTCCCCAGTGCCTAGAAACAGATATTCAGGAGTTGAAAAACGATCACTCCTCTCACCACAGAGATAGGTATCTACTTTCTGAACACTGCTGTCAGTTTTACCTTTCCCCCCTCGCCCTCTCGGTTGTGCTACGAGACCTATCACCAGCTACCGAGCGGAGAGGCCTCGTGTTACTGACCATGTTTCGTTTTACACAAAGTCAACTCACCTCCAGCCCTTCCTCATCCTGGCTTCTCAAGGCCACCCTTCCCCTTCTGTTGGATTTAACATTTCTGAACTACAGAGTTGATTCCAGGAAAGCAAAACAGAGGTATAGACAGACATGAATGCAGTCTTTTCTACTAAAAAAAAGAAAAAGAAGCCTAGCTTCCCTTTATAAATTGGTATTGCTTTACTACCTTTCCTCCCAGCCCCAAGATGTAATTATGCATTGAGTCTTAGCTCAGGGCTCATACAGCTGAACTTGAGCTAAAGATAGTGAAGTTACATCCACGCAACACTTCCATGGACAACACTTTTCTCTGTGACTATACAGTTCACTGTTTCCGGGCAAGGAGCATATTAATATATTTCAGGTGGTGCCTGGAGCCTTGCAGAATACTTGGTAGAGCTCCCCCAGATTGAAGAGATGCTTTTGCTGACCTGGAGTGACATAAATCAGCGGTGTATAAACTGGGCTGATAGTTGCTTGTGAATTTCTGAAGGTCACCAACAGAGGAACCTTTCCCCTTTTCAGACTGACCTATTATGGGTTCCCCTTGTCTGTGACATGGAGCATTTCCAACTATTTCAACCAGATGTTCTTACTGAACTCCAAAGAACACAGATGCCCCTTAGCAAGACCAGCAAAGCACATATCCCCCATTGTGCCTGGCCCGCCGCAGTTTCTTTCCTCACAGCACAAATCCTGGTTCTGTAATTAGTTCTACACGTTTGGTCCCTGTTTGAGTTATTTCTTTCCACTGGACTCTTTTTCTACTTTTTCTCTAATAAAACTTGCATTCCTTCTCCATTAAAAAACCCTAACCCAAGTCTCCACCAGCATTGCAAAGGGAATAAAGGCCCACAGAGCCAGCAGCACAGTTAGAAAGTAAATGAAAGGGGAGAGAAGCACCTGGCAGGGAACGAGCCTCTGCTCAACTGCCAGTGGTTTCATCTTTTGCAAAAAAAGTCTCTCACAAAATGTGCCCTGGTTCATTTAATGAGCCACGAGAGGCTCCGGTTCTCACCAGCTTCCTGCTCCCAGCCTTGTGCTGACCCTTCCTCCCAGCAAAGAAGCAAACAGCTAGGATTCTGAAGCCACCTGTAGCCTTTGGCATTAGAGTGGGGACTCTTGCCTGTTGAACATTTCCAGCAGCTACACAGGCCTCCAATGCTATTTAACAGCTACTCAGGAAGTAAATAAAAAAGATCTGAGAATCTGTAAATAATGGCATAGTACTTTTCTGTATTAACGTAAATCTAAGAGATGTTAAATGGCCAAGTAGAACATAGGTACCCACTTACTTTCCTGCAAACAGTTACTGCAGCCACTATGAAGTCTACTGCAGACCCCAGGATCTGCTACCTGTAGGTACGGTGCGATAAGTAGAAGATTCCACCTCCCAAACCATCCACCAGCTCTCAGATTTCCTGCCTCAGACTCTCAAGCAACTGTGAGAGTTAAGCATTGCTGGCTTCCAGATAACCACAGCAACCCTCCTTTCACTGGTAACAGCACGGACACTCTTTTCTCAGAATATAGCTCTTTTTGACCTGGTCCTCTCACATTCACCATGAGATATTCTACCAGTCAGCCACTCGCTTTTTTTACAGAAATAAACACTGCTACAAGCGAAAGCCTTGCCACTTGCACTTTTGTGCCTTTTTAGAAGGTCTCTACAGTTTGTACACTTGGCAACACACAGTACGTTCAGCTCCACTCACCGTACGCAGCTCGAGCAAAGCGGAAAAGAAACGCTTCCGAGTCAGGGACTCCACAGTTATAGCTGCATTCCCACTTCAAAAACTGCCGAGTGTATTAGCCAGGTTAATGCATCTGATTGTAAAAGACATTCAAGGACCAGGCTAGGAGGCGGAGAAGGACTTCTTCCAGAGCATTCTGCGAGGGCAGCGGCTGACCCTGACGCAGCTGCTCAAAACCAGCCCCTGGGATGCAAGAGGAACCACAGGCCATAGAAAAGACGAGCAGAACACAGCGCAACCTGGAGCGCCAGGGGACATGCCCCCAGCATACATCAGCATAAATGCTGTACCATACCCTCTGACTAAGAACACAAAAGCAATACGTTTCTCCCCTCCCTCCCAAACCAGCTCCAACCTGTGCCGCTGAGTCACGCACCAGCACAGAGATGAAATATTAATGCCTGGCCAAGAATTAGGTTGCAACTTCTGTTTCAAAAATCACAGCCTCACTGGTAGTAATAGAGGAAGCAGTTAAAATTATCAGCCATCTACTAAGAAAAGGGTATTTAAGAAGAAAAGAGCTCTTTAAATAAAAGTGTTGTGATGGCAAAACTTTGGACTTTGGAATTAGACACATAACAACTGTCAGGAAGAAAAAAACCCAACACTTGAGTCTTCAGAACACTTAGATTTTTTCAATAAAATTATGAAGTTATACACATTTCCTTTAGGCAAAAAGAGGTCCATATTAAATACTTTAAACACAGGTCTAACACTAAGGAATAAAGAAAGCAAACAAAGCCCAACATCAATATATTGTGACTAACTGTACTGCAACTTTTCTGTTTGCCAAATATAACCAGTTTTATAAACATATAAGCATTGTTAAAATCACCAACACTAACAAATGCCTTAAAAACTACATCTTGAGAGACTAAACACAGTAACTAGCACTGAATAATCAATTCTAATGTTTCAAAAACATAAACCATCATCAGTTAATATTAAGACTAACTTTTCTGCAGTCACTGCATGTATTATGATCACAATTTCACAGTTAACTCAAAGACTGTCAAAAGAATCATACGCTTTTCCAGTGTGGTTCATCACTAGTTACCTTTCTAGCATCACCATGCATCAATCTGAGTGCTTTCTCTCATTTAAAAGAATTAGACCTGGAAATGAAAATAAGCACTCTAATGCATCAGCTTATTGGACTGATTATATTCTCCATCACCATTTGAGCATATGTTCCATTTCCTTGCATACGAATATTAATGTTCAAAGTGCCCTCCATTTGCTTAAAGCCCACTGCTCTACATCCATCTAGCTCACTCTGCATTTTGATTCTGCACCTGCTGCAGCTCTAGCCATCCGATCCGGGTGCAAACTTAAGTGCTGATACATCAGCAAAAGAATAATAGCTTTAAAAAGACTCAACCTGAATTTCTGAAAGGAAGTCGAGGTAAACAGAAACAGAACAAAGGAGTACATCTCTGAAACCCTGAAGAGCTCAAGTTAAAGACTTTGTTTGAATTGTGGATGAGTAAGATTGAATAACTGCTGCTTTTTTCAGCTGTATACTCTTCAAACCCCAGATAGCAACAGCTCTGCAGACTGCCTGGAAATGATTCACTACCCCACTTCACACCCATGGTAATTAAATCACTGACATCAAATTTCATTCTACACAAGAGTTTACTGAACACTCCTTTTCAGTACTATACTCTAACAAGTTAAAAGTTTCACGCCTAAACTTCCAAGCTACACTAATTAGTTTACAAAATTCTCAGCACAGTTTATATATAACAGTTCAGTAATAATCTTAAAAGTAATTAACACTCAAGTTCTTACAAGTTTCTCACAGTACTAATAAAAAAATTACAGTATGAATCCGTGTGTATCTTCCAGCGCTGAAGCGAATGTACAGCACTGAAAGTTAAACTACTTCGTCACACAAAGCCAGAAAATAGTGATAGACTGCAATCTTTGTCCAAATGTGAATGTCTTGCACATATTCTCTGCTAGAAAAAAAAAACCCAGACTCCTATAACCTTAAAAATGAATGCAACAAATATAAGTCTAACAAGGCAGTCAAGTTTGAGAACTCTAGATCTCCTGCTACAAGTTTTCCTATTCTCTCTGTGTAAGCAGAAATGACACAATTTAAAGGAAAATAATGAGAAATACTTTGTAAAGAAACTTTCTTAACAATGCATAGAAGAGAGAAAAAGATTTTTTTCTGGTCCAGAGTCACCTTAAGTTTAAAGACTTCATAATCCTCTGTTGCCTGGGCTTAACACTTATGACTGACTGAAAGCTAGGCATACTTCTGAAAAAACACAGCTATGTTTGAAAATCCAACAAAGTTACAAGAATAATTCAAACATAAAATTACAACAGAAGGAAGTCAACAGCAAACTTTCCTAAAGGAAACACTTGGATCTAGTAAACAACATTCTTTTCACCATTATCGACTGAAAGCATGTGGCTGTAGCAAGGCCCTCTCCAATTTACACTAAATAGGACTAAAAGTTGTTCGGGGGTTTTTTTTTGTTTGTGGTTTTTTGTTTGGGGTTGGTTGGTGGTTTTTTGGGTTTTTTTTTTTTTTGGTAACAATCAGCTTCTGCTGTGGTGAAGCCTTGGCAACAACAAGAGCAGACAAACAAGAACAATGCTCCTAGAACATGCCTTACAGACCCAATGCTTGGAGCATCGCAGAGAAACTTCACCGACTATACCGAGAGATGCACTCAATGGGCCAAGAAGATGTAAATCTTCAAGATTATCAGCCCAGCACTATTTCAGAGTCTGGAATTACGGAAGAAACAAGCACGTGAAAAGCAGGATCTCTGGTAAAGCCACCCAAAAAACTGTGGAAAAAAACAAGGTATAGTGTCCAAAATAGTTTAGTACCTAGAACGTCCTATAGAACAATCACATCAGCTCAAAGTTTCAGTATAGCACTGGCTGAGCTGCAAGCCATATACACCAATAAATATGTATTTAAATATCAAACACTGGGGCACTCAGGAGAGGACATGAAAAACCTTCCTGAGAGTCCAATGACTGTAGTTTGAACAAGATGATCAGTGGTATGAATAAAATACCACTAATAACGATGCACATTGATACATGACATTATTAAAGTGTAAAAATAAGTTAAAGGGAGTAATATAAAGGAAAGGAATAAAACTGCAAAGGGAAAAATAGAGAAAGTTTAGCACAGAATGGAGCTTTATGTTGTTCAAGAGCAGATACCATCACCGCCTGCCAGCATGAAAGAAACAAAACCAACAGGAAGGAAACAGCAGTCGAGGAAAGTAATTGCAGGGCATTCACCTCCTCACCTCAAAACCATTTGAAAAGTTCAGCATGATGGTTGTACTGTCAAATAACATGTTCTTCCACTGTGGAAATATCTAGGATGTACAAGTCCTACTGTAAGAGACGTTCTAATACATTTCCTATGGCATATCTCTCGGAGCTTTAAGTTTAAGAATGTCAAAGGAAATATTTCTCTCTCCTGCCTAACCAAGGCTGCAGTAACAAGACCTCCGTTTGAGAGAAAGCTACCAACTACTGACTCAGGGCTGTGTAAGCAGTTCCGTTGACTGCAGGTGTCAGATCCGTTGGCAGACAGAAGAGCAGATTATCTGCTCTTCAAAAACAGCACCTTACAATTACCGCCACTACCAACCCCCCCCACACACATTTACTATTAAAGCAATCTAAACCATTCTAGCAGCAAATCCTGTCCCATCTAGCAGGACGACTTTAAGTAACCCGGAAAGGCATCCTGATACACTGCATCAGAAATTATGATCCATCACAAGAAGCAGAGAAATTTGGCTGCAACTCAGCAGCTTACTTAATGCATCTTTTGTTAAAATTCCTAAATTTACCATCTTAGCTCTATGAGCTTGGAATTGTTTATGCTAAGACAACAACTGTTAATGGCAAAATTCTGTCCTGAACCACACAAATAAGAAAAAACAGTTCACCTCTTTGCTGCCTAACTTTAAATCTTCATGAATACTGTAGTGTTATATGAAACTGCAGATGGACAACAAGCTGCAATCATGATGCAAACTAGCAGAGGACTACTGTGAATCCTTGCTAGTTTCAAAACCTCTGAGGAAAGAGCGAAGAGGTGAGACAACAAGACAAAAGCTTAAGAGATGTTGCCTCTCTTGGCTTTATTTCAATCTTTAGCCAGAATCACTGCTACACACATTGTTAATCGCATCATGCAATCCTCCTTTCCACAACCCTTAGCCAACCACACACACAGTCATGCAGCGTGAGATGTGGAAACCCTTCACAGTGACACAAATCCAACTTTATCTCAGGTGTTATTCAAGATTACTAATAAACATGGATACAATGGTATCAAGACTGCAAGTTTTTATGCCTAGAACTTAAATAATCATCCTTCTTTTCCTTCAGACTTCTTTCCCAAAGCCCCCAATACCACAAGCTTTCCATAAACACATGTAATTCCAAGTTCTTACTAGGTTAACTATTAAAAAAAAAGTCTTTAAGGAACAAAAAATGCCTTATTTTACTTTTCTTGATGACTATTTCTGCTTGCAATCTTACTTCTGCACTGAATATTTGGGGGCCACAACATAATTTTGAGGGTAATCAAATTAAAAATCCTTTAAAAATCCTTTAGGGAATGAGTTCAGTTGCAACACAATTGCAAGGGATGTATGACAGTTCAGTTTTAAGCAAATCACATTACTAGAGCTGAACGGCACAGGAAAATGTTAATGCATAATTATGACTTTTGAAACCTACCTGCACTGTGAATTTCAGTTAGATTATAATTTTAAAGTTATAGTTTTATAATAAAATACTCTAGAAGTAAATATGGTTTTCTGTTATTTTCCAAAGTTAATTTGGAGCTGAGGAAGATCTCTAAGTCCTCTCCTCAGAAATCCAGACATTAATTGCTAATTCTATGTAACTTCCATAAATGCTGTATCAGTACCGTTCATAAGTCAATTGTGTATTTGAAATACATTCTTTTGAACACCTAATTTGTATTTCCAATGCTAGCTTACAGTTTTCTAACTTGCTATTACACCAGTGCTACTCTTAAACTATCTATTTTCTTTAAATACACCTAGAAAAATGAAACACAAATTTAACTCCATACGTGACTAAACCAATGTAAGAAACTGGGAAATTAAGGCACATAAACATGTCCCAGTAAGAAGCAGAGTGATAATCATAACTATCCAGATAGAATATGACCATTTTAGGTATTTCATAATCACATCACAAAAGAACTTTTCAACTGAAACAAGAGCTGCAGCCCAGTCCAGTCCATTTCAGCACTGACCCAAGACCAAATTTTCAGAATCGCACAACATACAAATGGATTTTTCACTGGTATTAATTACCGGTAGAAACATTTTTCCCCCTATCATGTAATCTCTTCTTTGATTTCTGCTCAGAATTTTCTACATTAAACCTGCTCTAGTGACCTTCTTGACAAACTCTCTGGATTCTTTATTCCCGTCATGAAAAATCTGTTATTTTCTGTTCCGTCTTGAGTCGCACACATACAGTAAAAGCATAAAATTCACTCACCTCTTTAGTACAGATGTTGTCTATGCGGGTTGCTCACTAGAACTATGTAATTTGTCCTCTAGAAGGACACAGTCCATTCCTTTACTTAAGTTTCTTGTGTAAAAGGGGCCACAATGAATTATATGCATCTGTACATTTGAACTGTTCCACTTGTCCATTAATTTCTTTCTCCACCTTTTATTTCATACTCTCTAGTGTAGATATTTACTATATTTAACTCTTAACAGGAAATTGTAATCAAAGGAAAACTACTTGGCAAATATGGGAGTCTTGAAGATTTTAAATATTATCAGAAGCAAACTGAAGAAGTACTAGTAAAAATATTCATGGAAGGGTTGTTTCTGGTTTTTCTTCCTTCCTTTCTTTCCCAAATTCCCTTGGCTCTTATTATAACAATGAATTCTTCATGGATGCTACTTGTAGATTATTTTCCAACAATGGAAAAGCTAGCAAATATACTGCTTTGGCTTTTTTCTCTTACCACCCCCCACAATTGTCAATGAACAGTAGTAAATAAAAACCACTGCACTGAAAGTATATGGAGGCCAACAGGGAATACACTTCAAGGGGATATAATAGAATACCTGAAGAAATTTCTTATAGTAAACTTCACACACACACACAAAACCCAGAAACCTGAAGAATGTATTGATATGCAAGTGCGTATTTACAAATGGCACGAAATTCTCCTTGATGTTATATTTTATGCTTTTCTTTCTCCAGTTACAATCAAAACTGAATAACCACGTAGTACTGTAATGTACTCTTGCTTTTTATTTATTTACACAGCAAAAAGCGATCATGTTCTTTCAATATAAAGTAAAACAGAATTAGCTGCAGTGCAGCACTTCCACAAAATCTGAGAATTCACATACACAGCGTATCAATGTTACTCACTTTCCCTGTGCAAAAAATTGTACTAATTTGGACAAAGTCAAATACTCTAAGAGATGCAAGCTAAATCCCTACTCTACAGTTTAAAACATCATTTAGCAGCATATAAGTTCTTGCAGCCAGAAAAGAAAGCCTTTAGAAGCACGCCTAAGAAGTTTCATTAGAGAAAAGAATGATTTTGTTTGAGAACTAGAATGAAGAGGCAACTCAGAAGTTTAACAAAATTTGCCTTGCTTTCTGCAAGAAACACAAAAATACCCAAATCACAAAAACAAGATTTGCAGAATAAAACCCATGGCAAGACATGAACATGAAATAACTAGAACTGCTACTAAAACAGAAAATTAAAAGCAGCAATGGGGACAGAAGATTCAAGAGAAACCATCACTCAAGTTCAACCTTCCACTGTTTTAAAACAAAGTGAGAGCTCTTAAATATTGCAGATTATTTCTTTTCAGAAGGGAATATTTTGCACTGCTGTTACCGGTTTATTTTCTAATTCAAAGAGACATAACAAGCTAGTAATATTTACTTGTAATTACTGGAAGCTACCTATATTTACTTGTAATTACTCGACGCTACTTGTAAAGTAATTGTGATTGTTTGAGGAGAGGCAATCTATTTCATTTTATGAATCTGACAGTCATATTTTCAGTTCTGCTTTTTTATTAATTATATATGACCTTCCCCAAACAAATCATTTTTTCCCCCCAAGTAGTTCTGGTCTTAAGCTTTCAGTTTGCTTCCTAAGAGTCAGAAATAATCTGTAATATTTTTCAACTTCTTTACTTGCAAAAGCTATCTTTAGGAATAGTTACAGAATTTTTTTGGTCTGTCCTTAGGTTTGAAAAGTAATGGCGCAGAAAATGGCCTAACCCAAACTTTGTAACTTGTCAGTTTCATTTCCCAATTATTTTTTTTTCCTTTTAAAAGATGCATTGCAGTCAACTTACCTTCTTTGCCTTTGAATCTTTCCTGATCGTATCTGTTATAGGCAGCTGGAATAGGTTGCTTATTTCGTAAAGTGGGATCCTAAAAGAGATTAAGTAAGATTTGTAAAACAGACTGAAAGATATTTGATGGGGTTTGAACTTCATAAAATATTACACAGAACTTCTCAAAAGTATAAAGTTAGTTCACTTTTGTCGAAGTTTCAAATGCACTGGAAAACTTCAACATTCACTTATAATCTTACAGGAATGGAGTTTAGAAATACGTACTGAAAGCAGTGACAACAACCTGAGGCAAAACTAAAGTAGCCGTAACAAGCTACACTAGCTAAAATCTGTACGTTTTATGAAATCACTAGGTTTTTGTAGTAGCTCAAGAATTAGTGGGGCAAAAAACCTATCAACCGTCAACCATATTAAGCCTTCAGACACACACAGACAAAAAAAAAAATGTTCCTCACCAGCCCGATTAAGCTAAAATTCTGCTACACCTACAAAATAAAAACAAATTGGGAGGGGAAAAAGAGGCATTCCAGGAAAAAATGTTTTAAAAAAGTGCCAATGTAGAGGCACACTAAATGCCAATCCAATCTTTTTTTGTGGATGGCTGTTATGTATGCATAACTATTCTGAATGGGACTTTTGAATACTCCCATGCACAATTTACAAAATTCAACAGAAAACAAATATGTAAATGTTGAAATTAATCTTGCTGTTTAATTTAGTTATTTTTTAGATACAGTAGCAGCAAAAACAAATCCAAGTATGATTAAATAGCTTTCATAGCAGACTGCCACCGAGTTCAAGAATATATTAGGTTTAATAGAACTCAATAGTAAACACTACAATACAAAACAAATCCTGTCTAATACCTAGATATACTTAAACAATAAAGCTCTAAGTCTCTCCTCCTGATTTATTACAGGCAAAAGAAAGTTAGTTCAAGCTGTTCCCACTCATGAGTCATGTTCCAGATTCTTAAACATTTGCTACCCTATCTGTCAGAAAAACAGCAAAACATTTTGTTTGAAATGGCAGTAGTCTCATCTAATACATCTCTTGCAAAAAGATGCAGGATGCCACTAGTGTTTGATAGACGCGGAAGCTGGCACTAGCAGTTTAATCTAAGTAACAAGAACATACTGAACAAATTAAACTAATATATTCAGCTCTTTAAATACCAATAAATGTAATTTAAGTCAAAGAATATCTCTAAAGTTATGCTTCAAAGTTGTGCATTCATTGGAACTAAGCCAAAACAAATGCCGTATTTAATAACGGCAGGACACTACTCTCACTGTTGCTGTCACAGCCTTCACAGTCATAAAAGCACTGCTCTTACCGTTGGCGCTGTATTTGGTGCAGGTCTTTGCTCAGGTGCTCGGCCTTCTTCCCTGGCTTTTACTGATTGAAGAATTGCAAAAATATTCTTGGCAAAGTTCTGAAAAACATATCAGATACCCGTGAACCCTGCTGACTGTCTGCATTTCACGTAAGAACATCACAGACAGAAAATACCATTTGGCTAACTTGTGATTCCCAGAAAAACGGAGCCCATATCCCAGTTTTTTGAATAGATGTTTTCTGATTATTTTTCTGTCACAGGATCCAAACATTAAACAGAGTTCTAAGGCATCACTGTTACCCCCTATTCTTTAAGGCCCAAACTTGCTAAATCTAACTGGCTTCATTATACCACGAGGTAAACCAAACCATTCACAAAGTGCTTGTAATCTCCTTTTTCCCTCTTGCTCACTATGCCCTTGCAGTCCCTTTGGAACTCTTTGTGCTGTAGCAAGCAGGAGAAACTTTTTTTACTCAAGATTTCCAGGACAAGTCTCATCTCGGAGGCCCAGTTACGTATCTGCTAATGAGAACCTGTCTGCTCGCTTCTGGCCTCCTGAGTGGTTGTCTTAGGCACAGTCCCTCTGTCTGCCCAACAAGCTCTCTTCCACCCAAGCATGCTCAGCTACTCTTCGGGAAGAGTCCTTATGAACCCTCGAGAGGCCTTCCCTGATCCTGCACAGAGCAGCTGAGGCAAGGCAGATGGGCAGCCACCTCCTGGGCTTTCCAGCAAGGTTCTTGAGCTGAGCAGAACATGCTTCAACTGGTTGTTAATAGCTGACAAGCACAACCCCGTCACATTGTGGTGCAGTTCTTTTAATATTTATCTTGAATTACGACTTCACTCCATTTGGCACCAAGTAATTTCAGCAGCAGAGCCTTTCATTTTCAATTGGAGGAAGCGAGTATGGAAAGCACATTCACAAATCCTTGATTCAACAGTGATCCAGAATAGTTCTAATAACTTCACGCTGTCGGTGTTTTGTCAGATAACCAAGTCATTGAGGCACAACTGAAAAAAATTATACCGATCAAGGTTTTTAAAACCCATTTCTCCTGGTAATATCAGTAGGACTGCTTTATTCTAAACAAAAAGGTCAACGCTAAACAAACTTTTGAAAGGCACATGCTTATTGCCTGTATGCTTATATGCTCAACAGGCATTTTAAGCTAGAGATATGTGTACACAACGTCTGTCATTACTGACAATTTTCAGTAATGGTTCAACAGTAAAAGAAACCTTTAATCAATTAAGGAAAATGGCTTTTTTTAACTTGTTATACTATAAAGTATTCACAAAATGCTTAGATTCTTCTAGAGTGTTGTATATAACACTGAAGTGGTGTTAATTAACACCGCTGGCATTACAAAGCAAATGCTTGAATTACAAAACAAAGACTTCTGTGGTGAATTTTGTAGAAATCATTTAGAGAGAGCTGTAACGCAAAGCTTCTCTAAGCTTATTTCACTTGACCTCAGTCAGCATGTTGTCAATCCGCTCCAAGCCAGAGGGGCAGGAACTGGAAGACCACCAAAAAACACTTATAAAGGCAAAGCCATTCCTTAAGCAAACCCAGTTCTTTTCACAAAGACTGAAAGAACTCACACAAAACTGTATTTGAAGTTCTTTTCAGTCAGAAAAATCCTGAGGGGAAAAAAAAACCCATACAAAACTTTAAAGAGCTGTGAGCCATGCAAATATCAATTACGAGGATACCCAAAATGAGCTCTGTTCTTCAGAAAATAAGCCTATTTTCTGCTTTTACTGGAAATTTAGAGATTTCTCCCGAACTGTGGACTAGGCAGCATATCAATCACAATTCTTGTCATTGTCATGCTCTATCACACACTGGCTCTTGGAAACGACAAGATACTCGGTCTTCTGAAATTCAGGAGGAGGAACTAATTAAATAACAAGAGGAAGAATTTTATAACAGTGACTGTCCATGTAGAAGCCACGTCTTCTTTCAGTCACAAGGATGCTATGACCAGCGTTCACACCCACATTTCATTCATAAAACCCACAGTTAACATACTCTTGAAGTGAGCTTAAATTTCAAATTACAAATTTCTCAAGGACATTTTAGCATCTCAGATTTTAATAGCCTGGAATTACATGTCCTGAACTAGATTTTAAATTCTTTCAGGTAAAAAAACCCCACAAGATTTTCTCATCTGCTGAAAAGAAGTTGCTAATAAGCATGGAATTACAAAGTGTTCTTGCTGATGTCTTTTTTTCCACAGCATGAAAATGCAGGTCCCCCAAGGCCACAACTGATATCTGTTTGGAAGGGGAAAAAACAGCAGTGTTTTAACAAGCACTCAAACTAATATCATCATCTTGCTGTTCATTGGCTTGGTTGGGGATGTGGGATTACATTACTGTGACAGAAAAATGATCAAGCAGGAAGTCCACGGCAGGTACCAACTGATTTGCAAAGCCCTGCAGAGTCTCAAGACCGCGAAGTTTTCACTGTTCATCCCTTTGGAGACCAGCATATGAACATCCCCTAGCTTCTGCCCTAGATTTAGTTAAACTTAAATACCAAGCGGAACGTTTTTATTCCAGATTATCTTCACTAAATTTTTATAGCAAGAGTATTATATGAAAGACAACTGAAAATTTTATTTTAAATAACACAAAGGCTAATTCAGAAGTATGAAAGAGCAGAAACAATACAATATCCTGAAGGTACAGCACAGCATAAACTCTGCTCAAAAATCCTCCTCATACATAATCCTAGTTTATTTCTCCTACAAATGCAGCATATGAAAATACATTTTTAAATAGTTATATAAGAAGTGCTTAAGAATGGTGAAGTTACTTTATAGCCAACCTAAATTTTCTTTCAAGAGACCTAACGCTTTATTCTACAGATTTTTCAGACAAATTTGACGTATCTATTTACAAAACAAGATTCATTATTGCTCAGTATAAATACAGTTTTTATAATCTGACCAATTTTTCCTTTAAGTGCTGTGTTTAAAGTGTCTGCACTAGTGCCTAGCAGCAATATAAAAGTCTTCCCAGCTTTACTAAGTAAAATACAAGACAAAGTGGAGTTTGGGAACTTAAGCTATACCATGCCATTACACTTGTGAACAGACATTCTAAAACCATACACTTGTTCCATTTGAAGGCACTAATGAGGATACTGGTTGCTATTAACTTGGCACACCTTCGCCTTTTCAATTTTGCTATTAAATTCACCACTAGTGTGCATTTCAGCAACACAGAACAATTCTGCCACCTAGAGCCCAAACCTAAAGTTGGTTTTAGAATCAATTTCTTTTAAAACATGCAAATTTTACTCTCGGACCTTTTAGCTGTACAAATTTATTAAAACACTATTAGTCTTGCTATAAAATTATTTAATTTAAATAAAAGAATTTACTGGAATTGTGATTGTAGTATTAATCCGCTCACAGGTGACGTCACTAGTAAGAACAGTAAGAACTAGTAAGAACTAGGAAGACAGTAAAGAAGGGATTTACAGAGATTCCAGTTTTAAGATTTCTCTACATAAAAGTAGAGCATGTTCAACTCAGCCCACCCAGTTACCATGCTGCTTATCTAAGAAATACTTCTGAGCAACCTGGGAGATTTAAAAAAATAAAAATCATCAAGTACATCAGCAGTCACCAACAAAAATATGCCTTCCAAATGCACCTCTGAAGGCTGAAGCTCCTGCTTAGGCTACTCTAATTTGCTCCTACAGGAAGAATTCAAGCACCCCAAGCACATTTACAGTAGAGGTGAAATAAGGAAGGTTTTCCTTGAGAAAAGATTCCTGAAGCCTGCTACAGGAGATTATCAAAACCAAAGGATTATTCAGGAAGGAAAGACAGAGGAACAACATGAAAAGAAGGAATCCATTTCAGTTTAAACATAGTCTTTTCCAGGTGTTCGACAGTTTTGGTTTTTTTTACAAAACAGCCAGACATTTATTTAAAAACGTGTACACAACAGAACTAAAATCTCTGAAAAACAATAATGCAAAACTTAATATTCCACTTATGATGGTAAATATGCTATGTATGGGTTTCAAAACTTCAGCTGCCAGAGAAGATATCCAGTTCTATACACAATAGTTCTCTCAAAGGAGTTACAAAACTATTATTTTGTTAGTATTTTCCCCTAAGATTCACAGTTCTGAAAATGTCAATTCTGACATATCTTCACCACACAGTATTTGTATTTAACATACATAAAAACCTGACATACTTAACCTGTTCTCCAAAAATACGTTCCCTCGTCAATAGCGTGACTATATTATCAACAACTCATTTATACCCTTCGAACATGACATAAGTAAGCTTACAAAATTACTATGTCAGCTTTATACAAAAGAGGTCACCAAAAAAAAGTGAGATGCTTACAGCGGCAAGACACCTTGTCCAAAGGCCAATCTACAGATTAAGTAATTTCCACTTTTTTTTCTTTAAACTTCTCTCCCTACACCTCTCCTGCTTCTTTCCCTCAGCGTATCCAGCTATATCGGGTCTGAAGGTAGCAACTCCCTTATGCTGATTTTTGTGTGTGTTTGTGAAGACTGAGAAATGGACTGCACGAAGAATGAGGACAAACAGAAGAGATTCATTTCTCTAAGCCCCCAACAATTGTGGCTGTTAAAAGAATGGTAGAGGAATTCAGAAGCACCTCTAGCATCAAGTACTTTTATTGCTTTTGAAATCTGACTAAATTTTCAGTTGGTTAGACTGTCGGTTGACTCACCAAAACAGCAATGTTATGTTGCATGCCTTTAGCCAAACCTATAATTAATTCACTTTAAACAATATATCCTCTCAAATAATTCTAAAATTAAGATACTATGAGAGGAAAAAAAACCTTAGACTAAACAGATGCAATTTGGCTCTGAAAAGTGATTACATAAAAGTGTCACATTATTCATAAAATCTAGACGGCTACACTACAGACTTAGTGAAGGCCAACAGATGTTTAAAACAGACATTGCAGGATGACTCACGTGCTAGTGATTACATCAAACACTATTTTCAAAAGAAGGTAGAACTGCATAATAATCAGGCAGAAAACTATGGAAAAATACCTCAAAGAGTTCTAAGCAAAACATTAAAAATAAGCAGACAAATGTAAATTCTAGAAATCTTAAAACCAAGAAAGGACAGGTGAACTGAAAAGTCTGATTTTACAAACAACAGGAGCCTCACAAATATTGGTAAAAAGACAGACAGGGATCAATGCAACATCTGGTCAAAAGAGGGTAACAGAGGGGGTCATACGGATAAAGGACTTGTGTGATGCATTACAGAAATCTTAAGAGTTAAATAAACTATGAGAGACAACGAAAGAATGATTGTAAATGAATGATAACTTCTTCCATATCATTAGAGCATTAGGGGTTATATTGCCAATACAAATGGGACAGTACAGAGACTTCCAAAGAAGAAAACTGCAATTATGAGAGATTGCAGTTACTTTGCAGGTTAGATTAAGTGTCAAGAAGGGAAGCAATGCAGCAATTAAGTCTTTAGCTATCGTAAGTAATTGCTTTTTAGAGCAACTGGCCAAAGGAGTCACAAAAGGAAGAGCACCTTGATTTAGACCATAGTACCTACTTTTAGAGAGGTAGCCGCTGAAGAGTACTCCACAACAGGAGTATCAATGCATTCAAAGTCAACATTCTTGTAAACAAACAAAAAAACCCAACCTACAGCCAGGAAAAAATCCACCACTACAATTTCAGCAAGGGGAGCTACATAACAATGAAGATGCTATCAAAAGGTAATGAAAAGCAGCATCTAAAAGGGCAGAATGGAAGCACTGCAAAACACATTAAAAAAGAACCCTACACCACTGGAGACTTAAAAAAAATAATCCTGGAACAGTTCTATAAAGCAAAAAAAGGTTGTTTGAAGTAAAAAACAAACTTCAGAATCATAAAATGTGTCCAAAAGGAGAAACAGTAAATACTCCATAAATACAGTTAAGATTATTGCTATCTACATAGAATTTTGAGGAGCACCTTGCTGGAGGAATCCGTACTTTTTTCAAATGCATCAAAAACAGAGGAAATTTGCCAGAAAGCTGATAAAGACGATAGATTCTTTTCTTTTTGCTGTGGTCTGATCCTCCTAGTGTTTTTCTTTTGCATCTTAAGCTATCTCTGCATCTTTGCTTACTACAGAGAACACTGGGAAAGTTCACACAGTTTTTTCTCTGTGGAGAAAAGAGCTTGAGAAGCTGCCTCAGATTGAAGCGACTTTTGGAAAGAAACAATAAAATTGACATTATGGGGTGCTCGCTCTTTGTTACCATTCACGCAGGAGTTCTAAAGGAATTCACGTATTAAAAAGTCAGACACTGTGTGGTATGTAAACTACTGTTGAAGTCAATTTTGCTTTTAAACATTCTAGAAGGAATCAAGAGACTGCAGATAAAACTACACTAAGCAGATAGTGAAAATTTACAATAAAAAGAATTATCAGGCACATTAGCAATTCAAGTATCATATGGAAGAGCCAAAAACAGCATTTGCAGAGGGATATCATCGTTCCCTGATCAAAATTCTTTAAATGAACAGACAAGTGCATAAGGACTGATCTGTCTGAGAGAACATTATCTGAGTCTGCTAAGACCTTGTAAGAAGATCTTCACAAAGTTTGGGTTTTTTTTTTAAAAGAAAAAAAAAAAAAAGAAGAAATTGACCAAAACACCCTCCCAACCAACCTACAAACAAACATAAAACCCTGCGCTGTTCTGGGATAAATCACAGCCCTGGGTAAGAAGTGATGTTTCCCCATCTACTTACTCTCACTGTTACTTGTACAAAAATATAAACATTAACATTCGATGATTTCTGTCCATGCTACCAAGAATGCTCCTGTAATCCTGCACGAAAAGAAATAAAGACTTGCTATTATGCCTAATATATTCACCAGGCTAGTCAAAGTAACTGCATGCTGAAGTCCAAGAAAAAACTTGATCTCTTGTTTCTTGTCTTTCTCCCCATGTGAGGTGTTGCTTAAAATCACCACTTCATCTCACTATTACAAAGGTACTATGATAAAACAGTCAACTCTCCCTAATATCTTTGCAAGTTTCACTTGGAAGACATACAAAGACAGGAACGCCATAAATGATTGGCTAAAGCAGTAAAAGCTACCCAGATTCCTTCAATACAAATATTTCCAATGACTAAAACGTTAAAGGCTTTTACCAATTTATCAACAGTTCAGCTGTGAGATAGCTACAACTCTCAGACTCAAAAAAGCAACATTGACTCTGCATGTAGCATGTGGGTACAGGCCACCCACCTGCTAATTACCCCATAATTCATGAATGAAATTATTCTACCACTGTTGCCATGAGACTTGGTGGTGAAAATGAGCGCTATGTAAAATACTGTTAAAAATAAGACAAATTAAAATGGGGACCTTGTTTACTTCTAAACATTATTTTCCTGTGACAGTACTTAAAAGAAGTGAAGGCAAAGGATGCAGTTTGACAATAGCCTCAGGAAAACAGACATTTGCCATCTGCAGACATTGACTTACTGCCTTGAGAAATTTAGTGCCACGTATCACTGTAACAAAGAAAGCCTAACTGTCCAAAGGGAGCAAGCTGTCAGCTGTGCTTGCAACCATGTTCTGGATGGCACATAACCAAGCGCAGCTCAAGATGTGGATTAAGGGAGCACGAAGGGACAAAAATATACAGAAGAGCCTCCTCATGGTAACACTTTCTGGTTTTGTTCATTTTAGCATTTTCTCTCCTTACTACTTTGCTGTTTTCCACCGTTTAGCAGCCTGTAGATTTCCAATGCTACTCCCGACTTTTCTCTGTTGCAAACCTGCAGGTACTTTGATACAGCCCTCCCAACTGTGGGGCTCAAGCCAGATTTGTGTAAGAGGAGTTAAGCGATTACTTGGTATCTTTTAAATGGCTGAAGCAAGTATTTTGAGATACATTTTAGGCTTACACTAACGACGTAAGAACGAACTCTTCTGTCACTGTGCCAACAGCCCTCCAAGCCTACCTTCACCTAGAACACTAAGCATAATCCTACTGCTCTACAGCTAACAAGCTAGAGATACAGAAAATAGAAAATGCAGTTTGCCATTTAGATCATAAAAATAGCTCAGTATCCAGAGCATTACCTTGCCTGTGCTTTGTAAGATTGTAGTTCTTGTCCTCCATACTCTTTCCCTGCTGACAATATCTCTGGTTACATCCACTTCAGCATCAACGAAACTTCTCTGTTTAAGAGCAGTTATGTCATCATCCAGATCAGTTTTGATAGTGGATCTTTTCTTTGCCATGATTTTTGCTTTGATAGCAGCAATTTTTTCCACCGACATGGCTTCAGACAAGGACCTAAATGAGCAAAAAGAACAGATGAGACTGAATAATTGCACAAACAATTCTCCTGGAAGAATTTTTGAATGACCAACTTCATCCTGCTTAAAGTTTATGGCTATGCTGTAAATCATAAAATGGTCACCACGCATAGACTTGAAGATTACATGAGTTTGGCGTTGCTGTTTTGGGCATGAGAATCAAACTTCTGAGAGAAGACTCCATCCCAATATTAGCACAAAAACCATTGAAAATTCCGAACTGTAACAAGCAGAAATAAAGACTGCAGATGGAAAGCACCAGGACTAACACTTTACAACGCATTTACAACATCATCTGAATTTCAGCTCCTCGTTATTTTTAGTGGATTACAATTTTGTGTCCAGTCAATCAATCCCCAGCTGCTCTGCGCTTTCAATGCGTTAATCTAGACCTCCATCTGAGGTACTGTTGCATGGACTCGGCCACTTGGAAGATGTGCTACCTTTTCAGAGCCTGTAGGCCAAACAATCAACAAAAGGTAGTAACTTTGTCCACATTAATATGTTTTTGAGGTAGCTCAGTTCAGTCCAGGAGTGCAACATTTTTGTTTGCTTTTAATTGTAAACACAGAATTTGGTTGCCAAATGGTAAGCCCTATTATTTTGCAGGTCAGCTGAAGGGGGGGAAAAAAAAAGAAAAAGGACTGAATTGCACAGTCCTAACTGCGCATACTGAATTCAGTTTTACATTAATTTTTTGGAGATTATATTGAAAAATTAATACAACAAGTACTGGTTGTGAAGTATTCTCCTTTTACAACTAAGCTACTGGAAAGGGGACTTTTTTGTACTGCTATTAAACAAAGTAACAACAGTGACAAGCATGGAGTTCAAACTCACTGCCTCTAAACATTACTTGCACTTTAAAAGGGCACTCTTACATTCAGCATCAAAAAGAAAAAATCTGTAAATACAGAATACAAAGTAATTACGAATAATGCTCAGTAATCCTCACTGCAGCACCATCTCTCAACTCCAAAACAAAGTTGTGATACACTGTGTAGTTTATACAAAACAACATGTACTTTTTGATTTTTCTGGTCCTTAGACTTCCTGATTTTAAGTCAGGCATGACAATCAGATTTTATGTTTTTTCCCCTATAGTTTCCCTTTAAGTACATCTATACAAGCGACAGAGGAAGGAGACATTCAAAATATGTATTTTTCATGCAATTGGGTGTAATTATGGATTCTATAAATGCCTCAGCTCTGCTTTATTAATTGTTGCAAGGCTAACTGTTAAATTTAATCCCAGTAAAGGGCAGACAAGCATTCACAGTATTGTTTATGCTCAAGAGAAATTTCTCATGAATGCTGCTGGCCTATCAAGTGAAACTACTTATCTGCAAAACCCACTGCAGACAAAGCAGTACATTAATTGATATTCATGCACCTTAACTGTGGGAAGCACGACTCCCATTTTACACTACGGGAGCTGACACACTAAAGAAATTAAGCATCTACCTTTAAGACTTCCAAACTCAGGTATTGTAGATTAACTACCAGAGTCTGGTATCCTACTAAGTCCAAGTTCCCTGGCATGAACAAGATCTTGCAAGAATGTCACGTTCCCTCTGCTTGGCTTTGGGAAGATAGGGTGCAAGTCTCAAAAGCAACTGTCACTCTGTGTAAAATTCTGGATTGGTACGATGGAAAAGGAAAGGTGATGGGCAAGTTTTTAAGCACTTGAATACCAATTCCGCTTATGGCAATGACAGTGCATTACCTTTTGGTAGCCTTCAGAGGCAAGGAGCTCACCTCTGCAGGGAGTCAAACTGAGGTTGTGTTACCCTTTGATCTCTTCTCACAATGTTTTCCTCCTTTTGCATGCAAGACATTCCTCAATACTGGATATTTTTCTTTGAAATAGAGAGATAATCAGCTTCCCCTTGCAGTTCTGCTCATTGCATTCAACTGCTTTAAATACCATAGCAGAAGGAAGCAGAAATGGCAGATTTGCTGGGAGGAAGACACAACTGCCCGCTTGCTTCTGAAGACAAACCAAATCACATGGCGTGACATCTGAACTTCCACTCGAGAGCAGGAGTCTGAGCAGGCATGAAGTTCCGTATCCTCAGGCATTACTAATGATTAGCACCTAAGCGAGACTTCCACTGAGAGCTGCTGGACACAAGTAAAACTGGCTGACTTGAATAGCACAAGAATTATTATCAGTCCTTTAATTAAGCATTATCCAGAAGAAGAATTATTCCTACCTGATCTGCTCCGTTTGCACGATACCTTCTTTATGTCCTTCCAACCGAGCTGCCAACCGCTCCTTGTCAAGACGAACACACTCCTCATCCTAGCAGTAACAGTAACATTTAATTGTAATGTTTAATTTCTTAGGCATTCTCTTTAAAAAAAAAAAAAACAAACCAAAAAAACCCAAAACAAAACAAACACACAACTAGAAATAAAACTATTCAGAATTACGTTTTGTTTTGGGCTTTTTTTGGTTTTTGGTTTTTTTTTTTTTTTTTTTTTTTTACATTTGCAAGGACAATCTTTATTTCCAATTATTTTTGACCTGTGCACTAGCATTACCTGTACAGCAACTGGAAACTTCCTCTCAAGAACCACAAAGTCTAATTAGAATAATGAAAAAGAAACTACCATTCCCTCATAACAAGCATTGCTCAGACAACTGAGAACAATAGAAAAATCAGTCAGAGAACTTAAAGTTGGCAAACAATGCACACATTCAGGTAGGACAACAGATATACACACATACATATCTAAGGTAAATTTATCAGACAAATTTGCCCATGTATTTAATCAAGTGACATTTTTAAAGAAAAGAACTGCTCAGAACTGTTATATTTTGATGCAGAACTTTATAAATGGCGTTCCTAGTAAATATCAAAAAAAAAAAAAAGAAGTCAAGAGTAAGGAAGCCTCTAGTTACTCAAGCCAGGTTTCAGACAGATATGTAATCTGACAAAGTAGTAGAGAGATGAAATCTTATGCCATCTTTTCAGCTTCTTAATGCTGGTACCACTTGTGTTCAATATGTCTTATTTCCTCACAAAACTTAAACCAGCATCAAGGCTGTTCTGTTGCTAAAAGGCCATTTCAAAAGGCTGAAGCACAGCAAAACCAGTCACGTCTGTGTATCAGGAGAGACCTGGAATCTCTACACTGAAGTGATTTCCAAATAACTTTAAATAGACTTTACAGACTCTGAGCTGCTGGAGCAGCAAGGAAACAAAGATTGCCATAAGCTCATTAGGCTTATATGCAGAATTCTTAATTCTCCAAATTAGGAGAAAACATACTGGCATTATAACCACATAGGGCAATGTAGAACAAAAATCTATTGATCACCAATAGGTCATCTCATGTGCCATTAAGAATGTACAAAGTTTTTAGAATTCTTACGCAGTTATAACTATGCACAAACAATTTTCAAATCCAATTACTGAATAAGGGAATTTAGGTATTTTGATAACTCTTCTTCTACGAAGAAATCTAAAGTCAGTATCTGAAAATATATACAGTCAGATTTATAACTCACAAAGGAGACAACTGGATGGACATATTTAAAAAAATAAATGAAGAAAAACAGTAAGTTGGTTTTTAAAACCAAGCAGAGTTAAGTAATACAATGCGTGTTATAATTAGACACATTGCTTCTATTCAAGAGGCACTTGTGAAAATAGACTGTTGAATTAATTACCTAGGACACAGCTTCAGAAAACAGTAATCAGAGGGACAGTTTCATATACTGCTATAAAGAGACTAAAATAGCACGTAAAACAAATAAACAGCCATTAATAGAGATAAGACTGGCATTTAAGTTATAATGCCCACTCACGGATGGCACATAACTGTAATTAGTCATTAAAGAGCACTTTGATTCCAACACCATAGTTCATAGCAGACAGGTTAGAATGCAACAGGTACTTACAGATACATGGTCAAGCTTTCCCCCTTCATAATACAACATACATCTAGCAACTAAAATTCCAGATTTAAATTGGAGGCTTAAATTCTAACTCCTTCCAGTTCACGTTCACACTAACAGAAGTACTGTGTATGCACAGAGGACAGGTAGCGCAACTGAATTGCTACAAAACCAGATAAACACTGTAATTTACCAACTCCATAATTTGTATTGATGACAGTTATTGCCTTTACCTCTATTCTTGGTTTCTTTGCTTCTGCTAATATTTCATCTGCTGCTCTTTTGACTACAAGAAAAAGAGGACATTTAAATTGCAAGATTGTAGCAGACTTTCATAAAATAAATCTCAAACTTATTTTTAAGTTAAACTGTACCTTGAGTGGACCGTTGAAGACCAATTTCAAGTGGAGCACTTCTGTCTATGCTTGATGAGGTTGCTGTAATCAAACACAACATTTCATTTAAGTACAAAAGATTCACAAATGTATTTAAATACAAGAGGAAGGAGGACAACAGATAAATTGCAAGCAACAGAAATACTAACTAGATACAAGGTAGCAAAGTCTGTCAAATGCTGGAACTGGAGATATTCAGAACCTGACTCAATATGAAGTTGGATCAGGTGACTCAGGGTCATTTGGCCCTTCTTTGAAAAGAGGATTGAACCAGATGACCTCCTGCAGTCCCTTGCAACATAAATTAGTTGCGATTCTATGATCTGTATATACCACATAAAAAAGAGTCACTAAGATAATTACTTTATAACTTGGATTCAAGATATACTAGTTTGTCTAGGTTTTGGAATAAGGACAACGTGTTGTTCCCTTTACAATATATATAAAAATGGTTTACTGCTCATTACAGAAATAATCTCATATTCCAGTACGCTTAAAATTCTAAAACCACCTACAAAACAGAGCAACTTACAGAAGTAAGCCGTATTTATCTTCCTCTGATCAGAGAAACCTCTTTTCTCTGACTATTGTTAACAAAAATTTTAAGATGATGGAATACTAGGCAAACCTGGCAGACTGACAAAGCAGTGATTTTATATATTTCACTATACTGAAGATTTTATCCCACACACTTATTGCATTAAGATCAATGCACTACAGAGTTTCCCACAGTCTAGAGAAGGAAAAAATAAAAACGCTAAGCACCCTAACACATAATTATTAACCAAAGAATGTTAATAATAATAAAAAAGTAGCTCACTTCTAAACATGTATGTAGGAATGCAGCTATCTAGGCACCATAAAAATAGTTAAGTTCAGAACAAAATTAAAAAATAAAAGAAATCCTAATTCATTTGAGAAGTCTGAACATACTCAATTAAGCTGCAAACTGACCACCGTTAACCATCCTTCCCCTCCTACCCCTCACTTTTGCCATAAATATGAAGTTTTAAAGAGCACTGCGTGTCCAAGTTAAAAGAAAGCATCACTCACATGTTTCCCCATTTAGGTATGCAAGCAAGTCTTTCCTATCAGGTCTTCTTACCACAGGAATGTTTTCAGTCTGAAAAGACAGCAGACTTGACATTAAACTGTTATTCCCTCAGAAAGTCTCCTGCTGAAGATTCTTCACTTATTGAAAACTAGTTATTCACACAAAGATAGGAACACACACATGTCCTGCCTCTCAAGAAAGCATAACTATCAAGCTTAAAAATACAACTGCTTCCTACAGGCTGTTCAGCTACACCAAATGAAACACGTTGCCTGCTATGAAACTGAAAGGAGGTCAGCCTTTTTCCTCCTTCACTTCAAACTTGCAAATAAGGTTAAGAATTAGCTTTTAACACAAACTTCTCTGCCAGGAGTCAGTGTTGATATGCAGAAATAGTGTATTTCGATTTTGTTGTTCCAAGTATGCAGAACATGCAGCACTGCTGTATCAGGTCACCATGTGGCACAGGAGAAGATAAAGTACAGGCTCACAGAAAGCAGTCAAATGGAAATCAAAAGGATTTTCTGTTTCAGACTTCCCCTATCTTTATTTGTAGAGTTTATCCAATAATTTCTTTAATTAGATTGCATACCTCTGAGTCCACTCCAAAGCTACTTTGCTGTACTTTTCTCTGTTTTGTAGAATCTTGCAATCTCAGGCACTAAAAGATCATCTAGATTGGGATCGCACAACAGAGAACAGATGGACAACAGTATTTTCAAAGTAGTTAGTGCTGGACACAACTGTGACCACAGAATATCAAAAGAAATGCTGCCATTACTGTTAATATTTGGGTTACAGACTCTTGTTGTAAACACAACCTGGTGGTTTGAAGGGATAATCTTAAGAAGTGGATTGTCAAGAAACATATTCCACATTGACAGGGACTGCCATTTGATCCTTATGTAGAGGTGTTCCTTTTTAAACACACACACGCTCTTTGTTGCATATCTTTCTCCCTTTCCCCAGCCAAATTCATACACTTAAATGCTACTATTGTTCCCTGAAAATAACTATGCACACATTACTTACCACAAACAAGACAAAATTTTCTATGGTCTACTTACTGCAGCACGGCGGACATAAACAGGATGTGAAAGGTGCACATTATTGAGCAGGAACAAGATAGAATCCAAAGTGTAGTATTCTCTGGGTTGACCCTCTTTCCCTGTCCTGTAAAATCACGAAACAAAGATTAACTTTTAACCTCTTCATTTCTGTCTCACGCACACAATTTTACAGCAAAGTTCTCTTCCTTCCAGATGATAGTTCAAAAAGCAAGCAGTAATATTATTCTCAGGCTATTACCAAAACAGTGAACTATCAATCGTGCTAACAAATATGAGTGAGGGATATTATGTTCTTGCAGCCTCTCTACTGAACAAATTATAAAACTTGCGCAAAATAATGCAAAATAAGAGCTGGATGAGTTGTAAAATATACAAGAAGCAAGACCTGGGAAACCCTAAGAACATTCTCCCACGTGTCAAACGCATTTATTCTGATTATCAGAGGAACTGTCTACCTCATTTGGGATAGCCAGAAGAACATATCTGAACCGCAAAACGAAAGAAGAAAAAAATAGTATAACATGCCCTTCAGGTGTAATGGGACAGAATTTTCACCATGCGAGAAAGCACAATGAAGAACTCAGAATACACAAATTCTGTGAAGTCTACAGAGCAAAAGGTTCAAAAGGGTGCCAAAAGATCAAAGTACGGAGCAACTTGGAATTAACGGCACACCAAAATAGACTACAAAATCACAATGAACTTCCAAACTGAAGTCAGACTGCTTCACAGCAACACAACAGCATCAAGTTCAAGCTCAGCTTCAAAACAGCTTGCTTGAAAGAGATGCCTTTTAAGTCTAAAAAGGAATCTCTTCTGTGTAACAATTTGGAAAAAACCTAATCCCTCAAAACAAGGCCAAACAAAAAACCACATAGTTTTACTTGGCTCCATGTGCATCAAACATAACTCCCCCCAACACACACATTCACCCATTTATGCTCTTACTAGAAGATTTTGTAGGAGAAGCAATACCTGTTTGAGTTGCAAAACAAAACCTGCTCCCTAAATACTTCAACTGCTCTGAGAAATGGACTTTCCACCAGTTTCACAGCCCACAGCGGGAAGAGACCAGGGATCCCACTGCCCAGACCTGGGACTCACCAGACCCCAGCTCTAAGCAGGACAGGGCTCCCTGACACTGCCCAGACCCTGTCCGCAACCAGCTGGCTCAGCTCAAAACCCGAGAAAGACCATCCACCAGAAAACCAGGCCAAAACTGTAAAATTTAAGACCAGCACAGAATTTTGATCAAACCAGAGACTTCAGGAAGAGATACTTTCATTAAAACTCTAAGGAGGAGGTTTCGCTCCAAGTACGGTGGCTTTACTCATGGCTCACCATCATCATCAAAACACTCAGTGCAAAAATGTCAAGCTCACTGGGGGAAGGAGAGGAAATAAAAAGTAATCAACTTTCTTGAACCTGAAAGAGCTACAGAAATATCTACTAAATGCAACAGAAGTGTAAGTCTGTTTTCTCCATACTGTGGATATAATGCTACTACCGCTTTTCTTGCAACTACTTTTCTGAAATCATCTAGATTGAGAGTGTCCAATTGCCTGTTCAGACTTCGTTACCAGCAGTAAGGCTGAAAACTTTACATTCATAATGATGCCTGAGAAAACCAACACGTGAATAACATGCAGAGAAAAGTGATTCGAAATACCAGGAGAAGAGTAGAATAAAGGATCTTTCTATCACTGCTTCTTCCTTACGAAAACCTAGTCTGTATGGGGAGGGGGCATGCGTGTAGGTTTTGCTGCTGGAGAGGAAAGGGAAGAGATACAAGATCTTTCAACTGCTAAGAAGCCAAAAGTTGGCTTCACAAATACAAACAACAGAATTGGATTCCTCAGCAAAGAACTCTGAGTATTTTACTGTTTCGCTGCTATCTTTGATAAGGTGGTATCTACACATACTCAGAGCACTGGTAGAAAGAAAAGCTTCCTCCACATAGACTTGGCTCTGAAGGGAAGTCTACGTCACATAATACAGTTGTCACTTCGTTTTAAAGGAAACATTTCAGATTACCTCACTTGAGAATAATTCATTATGTCTTTGAAGTGTGCCATATCCACTGAACATAAAATAAAAAGTCCAGCTGGTCAACTATTTAAGATTTTAGCGATACTTAGCAATAAAAGGCATAATTTAGAAAACAAGTACTGAATGTCTATCTATTAATTTGAAAATACAGTATTACAAAGCCACAGGCATTGCCAAAGCTCAGCGAGGCACAGTTGGTACTTCATCACTTAAACCACACACACGAGAAATCCCCATGCTCATTATGGTTCTAAGAGGATGTTTTATTAGGAGGACAAGACAGTGCACATTAAAGGGAAAAAGTCAGATGGACAAGTAATCGTACGCAAGAAGAAAACCTAAGTCTAAACTGACATTTCAGCATCAGTTTGTGTTCCTTTCGGATTTCTCAGACAGAAAGAACCTGCTCAATAAACAGAGAACTAAAACCAAGCTGATCTGAAGGTAGCTTACTTTGTTCAATTTACAAACATCCAAAGTAGCAAGAGAAATGAACTCTCTTATTTCCCATATTTAGTAATGGCATCAATTACTTAAGAAAAAATCTGAAGTCTTAAGATTCAGACCTCAAAATTCTGGTACTTTTGTTTTTGCTTTAATGGTTATTAAGAGTGGCATGCGTTTAAAAAATAAAACTCCAGCTTAAAACAAATTTGAGAAAATGTTTACATAAAGCAAGAAACAAAATTTCATCTGCTTGTTCTTAATAACAGAAATTTATTTCCAGCTCAACCATTCACCCTCACCCTGTGGGCACCAGGATTTTATTCATTTTTAACTGCTTTATTTCCTTTTTTATGTTTCAAAGCATGTATTTTTATAGAGGTACTACAGCTCTGTGTCTCGTTCACAAAAGAAAGCGGCAATCTTTAACAATACAAGACTAGGCATGCAGAGTATCACAAAATTACAATACCCATGACCAGCTGCTCTCTGTTTAAAAACTTCTCAGCTGTGCATACAAGCCCCTCTGCTGGGTAAACAGAGTTTCTCTGTTCGACTGATTCCCTCCTTTGGTTTTGAAACAGATTTTTATAATTGCTCTTCAGCAGCCACAGATCAGCCATGAGATCAAAACACACGAAAAACCTACTCTTAGACCATCTAGCCTTCTTCATGCGCCAGCAGGGGTATTCATATAATTATCTGGAAACTAACCCGGATTAAAATGAATTTCTGATTTCTCCTCTGCTGGGTTACTTTTAACCTGGCTCAGTTCCTCAGACCGATTCATTGTTTGGCTGACACTCGCGCTAGCACAGAGGGAAGGCAGTGCAGGGCAGCACGGCCAACTTCTGCCAGCTTAGCTGCTCAAGGAGCCACAGTGTTAAATGTCTAGTGGGACTACTTCTAATTCTAGCAGGGACAGAATGCCACCACTGCTGTTTGGACTTGCATTACTCTCTCCAGACAGGCAGCAGAGATGCAATCACAGCAACCGCGCTGCGGACACCTAAAACAGAAATCAAGACTTGCTTCATGAAAGTCTAAGCCACGATCAACTGCTCACTGCAAGCATAGTTTGGATTCTGTCAATTAACCTGAATATAAAAGGCTTTGAATCTTAAAAGTTTTTGAAAGTGTTCCTCATAAGTCCCTGCATAAGTCTGGCAATTACATAAATTAGCAACTCTTAAACTGTGGTGTCAAAGCTATTGAGTACAGCTTGCAGAACTGGTCTCATTCTTACAGTGTCTTCCATTTAAACATTAGTCATATATAGTTCCATGGTGGTTCACAAGAAATGTTGTGAACTGGTAGCAGTCCGATCCTACCAGAAGTTCAGAAACCACTGGTCTGAATCAAGATTTACTAACTTACTTCAAACAAAAACACCCAAAAGCCTAGAAGATCTCTATCACGAGAGGCAAGGACAGAGAGCCCTATTATGAGGTTACAGCTGCTGTTCTGAGCAGAGCATCCTCAGCTCACCCACAGCTCCTTGTTGACCACGAAGATAAAGATTCCTTAATGTACCTAATAAAGCTTTTCTCTCCAGCTGCTATCTTTTTGTCTTTTGTTAACAATTTCTGGGCCCAATTCAAGCTCTCCTAAGCAGCAGTAGAGTTAGGCTGGCGTATCAGTTTCTCTGTCCCCTACAGAAGAGCAATGAAACTAGTCTAGTTAACCATTCCTGGTTACTACTTAGGAAAAGCGACTTGTAGCAAGGAAAGCACCACAATTATACGGTTGCTCAGCAAAAATAGAACTAAGACTTTTCAAGAATGTTAAAACTTAGCTGCTTATGCAAATATTTTTCTTCCTCTACAGCCTAGCTACCAGTATCCCCCACTCAGCCAGGAAGTGCAAATAAATCCCAAACGAGTGTCTAAAAGCGTGAAATAGGTAACGAAATAGCACATTTCTAGTTTTAAACAGTGCAAAGTAAAATCCATTTGAAAAAAACCCCTGTCTACAAGTTAACATGAATGAATAGGTTTCTTTCCTTTCGCTCTCAAAATAGAAACCAGGAAATTGGATCAATAGTAACATGAATATCATAATTATGAAAAACAAAAAAATTCCTGGTCACAGACTGAACTACAAGGGTTGGGGTTTTTTTTTTTGAGAAATCTACAGGCTCTTCTACTTTTCCATCAAGCTTCACAGGATAACGTGGCCTCTTTGATCAGTACCTAAACCTATCTGATTTTTAACAATAAGCTTTTTTTTTTTCCTCTTGGGTTTAAAAGAGATTCATTGAAATTAACAGCAAGCAGCTGCTAAATTCAGAGGAAAGGAGGATGAAGAACTCCCTTCCACTGCAAGGAATTATCGTAATAGAAAATTCAACAGGTACAAAACCTGGTTTTCTAGAGGTTTTCTAAAAATAAGCTTTTTACTTGACGCGATCACTTGAGCGCCAGAAACGCTACCTCTATTGGTGTATCACGATAAGAACAACTAGGCAAGAGCCTGCGTTAAGTGCAGCCCAGGACGAGGCCTCAGCCCGGAACAGGTTGTGGCAGAGCAAAGCGTCCGCACGATTCCACAGGGCTCCCAGAGCTTTGGACTTCCCTGACTTTCCCACACCGCGACAAAGCTCCAGGAAAAAGACAAATAGCCCCGATAAACTAAGACAGTAAAACCACAACGCCTGGGTTTGGGTTTTTTTCTTCCACGCAAAACCCAGAAAAACTTCCGAGAAGCTGCCTCCTGCCATCTCATTGCATGAGCCTGCGAGACCCGGCCCCGCTGCGCCCCTCCAGCTCTTCCCCAGCTCCCCCCCCGGCCCCCAAACCCGAGAGCCGGGGAAAGGCCCGGCCCTCCCGCTCTTCTTCCCGGGGCGCCGCCCCGGGAACCTTCCCGAAGACACCGGCGAGACCTCCCTGTCCCACCGCGCCGCCGGCAGCACCGGGGGAAGGAAGGAAGCACGGCCCGGGCCGCCCCGCCGTCGAAGCTGACGGCCGCACGCCGCCGAGCGGCCCCGCTCGACGACGCCTCCCGCCCCTGCCCCCGTCTGCAGCGGGACACGGCGCCCGGCGGGCGGCACCTCGGCGCGCCCAGGCCAGGGAGGAGGCGCGCGGCCCCAGTGCGCTGCCCAGGGGCCCTGCCG
>VZSF01003411.1:236541-261711 GCA_013398295.1 Chionis minor
TACCAGGAAAGTTGTAAAAGGGGGGGGGGGGGGAAAGATGTGAGAAAAAAAAATATCTCTTCCTTATCAATCACAAGACTGCAATTGATTTCCGACAAGAACAAGCCATTTAAAAGNTTGAAGAAGGGGGAAAAAAACCCAACCCAAATGGTACCACCACCCAGCAAATGCTACTTTTTACCCTGGAGGACTGAGGGTTTCGCAGAGCTCTCGCAGCGCTGTTTGCCGAGCGGAGCAGCCCAAGGGGCTGCGGCTGTCGGAGGCCTCTCTGCGCCGTCAGGCGTGTTTGCGCTCCCGCAGCCTTCCAGGTTAATTTCTGCCGCCTGAGCGTACAACGCTCCACAGCAAAACCCGACAGACTGGCATCCCCTGGGGGAGCACCAGTTCTGGGATTTCAGGCCTGGAAGAAGGCTCTTGTGGTGGTTTATTCTGATCTTCGACGCTCAGAATTTTCTTAACGCTTTTCAACGCTGGCAGAAAACATTATCCCATTTTAAAGCTGCAAAAGGCAAAACCGAATCATTTTTCTTCCTGTAAGTAGCATGTACCAAGACTGACAAAACAGACAAAAAGTCAACATCTTTTATAAGTCCTTGTTTCAAGATGTTAGTGATCTCACTGTTGGTGTCAGCACTCTATCACAAGTACCTTTAAAACATTCCACATATGGTACCACAACAGTCTAATACACAAATACAACACTTAGTAACATGATGAATTATACCAGTTATTCCCAATATTTATTTTTCAACTGCTATAGAGCAACATTTATGTACTTAGGAGACAAAAACATGAATGAACAGAACATAATTTCTCAGACTGGAATTTTGAATGAATACTGGAGCTATGGCTTGTGGAAAATCGGAATGGAATTTGAAACGCTTCCAGTGGGCCAAGTCCCATTTCTATGTCTCATCCAAGCACCCCCCTGCAACACCTAAACCAGTGTTACCTCTTATGAAACACATCCCATACATATGCTAGACTACAAGTAATACTTCCTTCACCAAGACACAAAGTCATTACGTTACAATGACCCAAAAAAGTCATTCATTTTAGTTATGCTGTGGCCTGTTGCTGAGTAAGCAGTGAATGATGCAGTACAGCATCAGCTCCAATGCATTTCCAGAAAAATTTATTTTCACATTTCAAGAAAACACTGTAGTTCTGGTTTACTTTTTCATTTAAAGATGCCTTTATTAGAAGTTTTACATGCAAGTTTACAAAATAGTTCCCACAGTTTGCCTTGGGGATTACAGCGAATTTATTAACCGTTATTTTTATCACTAAATTGGAATTTGATGAGAGATGTCAGAGAGACTATTTTCACACGGCATTAGATACCCGAGAGTTTATCACAGGAGATTAGGCTACAAAATCATTACCAGAAATGAGAAAGCATGTTACCATTTAGTAAAATGAAAGTATATCACACAGGTAAAATGTTTCAATTGCATTTTATTACTAGTTTAAAAGGGCTGTAGTCTAACAGGTTATGCCAATGTTTTATACAAAATCAAAATTAAGTCGCAAGACAAGGTTTGACAATTTTACATCACAGGCAAGTTCATTAAGAACATCAAGAAAAATTGTTCAACTCTTATAATACAGCAGGACCAAGATATACCATGTCTGAATACGCAATGATTGTGTTTATATACAAAGCGAGCAACGCCAAAGCAGTACATGTTGGTTGCTTTCTGTGCACTATTTTTTAAAACATAGGACTGACTACTGAACAGCGACCCAGAGCACAACTCTGCAAAACTCATCCTTTCCACACAGAGGGACAGAGAAGTTTTGGCGGTGCTGGAATTCTCATCTAGATCCCAGTGTGGAGACTCAGAGGATATTCCATAGGTATGCTCCGCCAAGGACATGTATATTTCACCAGTGATTCAGGCTCCATAGCAAGTTATGAGGGGGTGAAGCCAGAGAATATTGCTTGAACAGCTCTTACCAGCCAGTCTGAGGAAAGAAAAAAACACACCCCACCCCACATAAACACCCCCCAAATCCGTTAATTCTTTGGGAAGAGAAAATGAATTTTCCAGGAGTCACTAAAAACAGCCCACATATTAGAGGACAAGTCCAACACACTTGCAAGCACAATTTCCCAGGTACCAGGATGAGTTCATTATCCTTCAACACATTATTTGCTGCCTGGGAACACTTCCCTTTCACGGGTAGGTTTCTGACTACTTAAATAACTGCAACGCAGGAAAGAACCGCAAAGAAAACCAGGCAACAGAAATGCTGACGGAGAGGATTTAACATTAGTTTTCCATTCGGCAAAGCAAAGGCACCGCCGAAACGCTAACACCTGCGCGTCGGCCTCAAGAGGCTGGAGCCTCCCCACTCCTCCCGCACCAGAAGTCGCTGCGGGGCCTCCAGGACAGCCACGCCATCTCCATCCCCTCTTCCAACCGCCATCCCGCCGGCAGGAGCGCTTCGGAGCGTCTTCGCTACCCCTAGGTCTCAATTCCAGAAGGGTTTCTCCTCAGCCCGTCCCCTAATTGCTAACACCGCCCGCCAGGCGCCGCCCTCCCCAGGGCCTAACCCCGCAGGCTGCGCGCCGCTCTCTTCCCCGCTCCTCTCCCCCCCCACCACCCCCTGCAGCCCCTCTGAGCCACCGTCACCCCCGACACCGCCGCTAGCGCGGCCCTCNCTTTCTGTCTCCGTGCCCTTTCAATGCGGCTCCTGGGAGGAGCGGCCCTGCGGGGAGCGGCGCGGCAGGTCGCGGGGCTGGGGTGGGGGGAGGCCCCGGAGCGGCACGACGGCGGGACACGCTCCTGTGATGAAAACGAGCGCGGTCCCTTCTCTTAAAAGAGTCCGGTCGCGGCTTGAATGCATTCCAGGATCAGATTTGACACTTGTATCTCTATTATCATCGAGAGGGGAGAGGGGGGAACCCCAGTATTTCTAGTGTAAAGGCAGCCGTTCTGGGTATTCGTAAATCTGCAACATCCATCTGTATTTTCATCTTGCTGCAGGCATGTAAGAACCTAGTAAGACTGTAGGTATTGCAGCTGAAGTAAACTTCCGTGTAATGAAGAAGTGACGTTAAATATTTAAACAAAGCAGTATAAAGCCAACCTTTGATTTGTGAACTATGCAACGTGTCATATGTTTGAAAGCTGTGATACCTGACTTTAATATCTTTTTTAGTTTTAGAATGGGGAATAGTCAGCCTGCTTCTGTAGGATTGTCCAGTGATGCTGTTGTGAATCAAATACAGGTAACTTTATGCAATTCATACTTATTGTCAACATTTCTAAAAGCCCATAGTTACGTGAAAGCTCTTCTGATTTACACAAAGAAATTCTGTCAATAGTTCTACCTGTTGAACCCGATTCTTATGTCTTCTAACCAATACTGTCAGCATTGTTTATCTACAGCCCTGGAACCTGATCTTCCTCAGCTACATCCATTTTACGTTTTTTCAGACCTCTGCTCAAGTTCAGTACTGCTGTCAATATTGGGGATTAAACCTCGTTAAATGACTGATACCAAGTAAAGTAGATATTTAAAGAGTAAGTTGGTTTTGAGGTAAATTTACAGATACTAAATGACAGCCTGAAATCACCTTGAATTTACAGTAAGGTAATAGAGATATTTCTTTCTCCTACTCAGAACCCTTTTTGTCACTCTGCTCGCCAGCAGCGCATCCTGTTTGCATTAGGGACAGGGAAAGCTGTACTAAATAATTAAAGGAGATGCAGTTTGTTTGGCAGACTTTAGGAGGTCTGTGACTGCAGAGCAAAAGAGGATTCAGAGTTGGCACTGTTGCATTCCACAATCATTCTGCTCAGTTTTGGAGTCAAGTGCAGGTTGTACACAGCTTCATCCGTGCCAGCAGCGCTTCTGGTAGAGATCGTTAATGCCAATTCTCTATTTCTCAGCTCCCACAGGAAGATCACGGCATTCCTGAAAGTTAAGATATTGCTAAGTTTTAACTGATTCCAGGTATGCTACTCAAAGAATAGAGCATACCTTTTACTGAAAAGCTTAAGTGGAGCAGGAGAAGTCGCTTTATCTTCCACGTATTTCTGCAAACTGCTAAAGTTGCACATTGCTGCCTACTGCACTTGTGCACGGATGCTCTTTGGGATCTGGCCAAGCGCAACTTGCACTTTTTGAGGTCCAGAGTCTGACTGGTAGTCAGGTAGGAAGCAGTTTTTATTCTGAGATGAAAGTATGAGATGCATTCCTAAAGGAGCTGCTAGGCCACCATAGAGGTCCTCACAACAAACGTGGGGTGGATGTGTTTTGCACCCACCGTATGGGTGATGGTGTCTTCTTGACAGATGCTTGATAGAAGTCACTGTTCTGCCCCTTGTTTTTACAGACAAAGAGTTAATTCCTCACCTTAAGATTCTTGTGTCTCTAGATTATAAGTAGGGAAAATCTAGAAGCTAAACAAGCTTTTCACTTTGCCTTAAAAAACTGGGAATAAAGTACAGTGTAAAGTATGGATTCTTCAGAAGTAGCCAGCCATTGCTGCAACATGGCTGGGAACTCCTTGGTTGTCCCTGTTAAAAATGCCTCAGTAAGCCTTTTACAGAGAGTAATTTTCCTGTATTTGTTACCATAGCAGCAGACTTTTAACTTCTGTATTTGTTTTTGCGACTGCTCGATACTGTTAAAATACACTGACTTAAAAACAAAGCACGCTGACTTGAGGATTCTTTTGAACATACAGGAGATTATTTCAGACAACTGTGTGGTGATTTTCTCTAAAACAACATGCGTCTACTGCAAAATGGCGAAAAAGCTTTTTGAAGATATGAATGTAAATTATACAGCTGTAGAACTGGACATGAATACAAACGGAAGTCAGTTCCAAGACATTCTTGAACAGATGACTGGTGGCAGAACAGTAAGTATATTTTCTTACATGTAACAAGCAAAGTAAGAACTTACACTACACATGTTTCTCACGGGTTATGACCACATCAAGTTCTTCATTTTTTTTGAGACAACTAAACGTGGGATACAAGCTCCTAAATTAAAGACAAGGGTTGTGTACCATCTCTTCCTCTTGAGACCCTCTGGCTGTCCCTATGAGGTGATCTTTTCCACGCTGCCACCAAGATAACTGAAGCATCAAAGCCAGTTTTCATTTGTGTTGGTATATTTAATGCATTGTGTTTAACACTTACCTTGTAATATCTTAATTTTATATACTTACTTGACTCAATTATCTTAATTTATTACAATTTCCCATACACTGACTTTATCCCACTTTTGAGGGGCACGTGAACAAAGTTTCCCATCTCTGTAAACACTACGGAAATGTATGAGTGGTACAGTAATATTAAATATGCATGGGCAAGAACATAACTGTTGTGTGTATATTAGAGTCCGTGTGGGACTCTGTCTTGCTTAGATTTTTATCTTTTTTTCCAAGAAATAATTAATGCAATTTTCATTTTCTGTGTAGGTGCCAAGAGTGTTTGTCAATGGGACTTTTGTTGGAGGTGCTACAGATACTCAAAGGCTTCATGAGGAAGGCAGACTGCTTCCATTAGTTCATCAATGTCAAGTGAAAAGAACATCCTGAACCACCATCTAGCTTAGCTCAGTCTTCCTTTGGATAATCAGAATTTCAGACAAGTTAGAAGATCACAAAGATTCACAGCATCAGCTGGACTCAACAACTTCAAGCCATGGATTTCTGAATCATAGATCATCCTCCGACACAGATTTTATGGACTTGGCAAATTACTTGGTGTCCTTGCCTCAGCTTTACCACAACCAAAATGGTAATTAAAAACCATTATGTAACTCTTGGGCTCCAAGTGTGAGATAGCAATGTCATTTTACTGCTGTTACATCCTGATGCTATCCTTTGGAGAAGGACTGTACAAGAAGAATCCTGTAGGGGGTTTTTTTGCTGGAAATCAGTTTGCTTTTTAGCTTTGTTCTGAAAGTCACAATAAATGGTTGGTTTAATGGTTCCTTTAAATGGAATTCTTCTCTGAATGTCAAGTTGTAGTCATGAAGAAAGTACGAAGCAAAACAAGTCTATGGTAATACTGCTGTATGCATGTCTGCCTCTTACATTTCAGTGTCTGGTCACCGAGCTACCAAATTGTATGTCCAGTTGCTCCAGAGAAGGGAATAAAGATTCTTTCAGCTTTAGAGGGGCAAGTATTTGCTTTTATCTTTACTCTGTGCTATGAAGTATCAGTCTCTACAGTGTCATTCAGGAATATCCTTCTAGGGGAACCAGACAGCTCACTGTCACGAAACTGCGGTTACAAACTCCGTTATGATTAATGCAACACTATTATGAAACTTAAGAACAAGTAAAATGGGTCTAATATGCATAGAGTTTATTTAGTACTTAAATTCTACAGTCAGAATGCATTTTACTAGCGATTTTAACTTGCAGTTAGATGTCTAAAAGAAATGTCTAAAACTCAATAGTTTCAGTACAATGTACATCCAAAGCCAGACCAGGCAATGCCAAGACTCTTCGTTATTTCAAGAAAGTTCAAACGCAAGTAGAAAATTACATCCCATTCTTCAGTAAAAGGGACCATTACACTACTAAAGGTGCACAGTTTAGAATAAAAACATTAGTCAATGAATTTTTACTCACTTGTGAATAAGGCTCCTATTATTTCCATTGCTTTCAGCACTGCATTCAGCTAAACTACTTTTTTCCCCTCAAGGGAAAAAAGCATCACGTTCATCTTCAACTCCAGATAAGTTGGACTATAAGAGTATCACGTAAATTTGTCAGCTTTATTTTTGTGATGCAGGTTTGGAAAAAGTTTAATCCGCATCACTTGTAGGAAGTCTTTAGTATACAGTTTCCTGCACTGTGCATCTTTAACATGTAATGAGCTAATTAAATACACTGACCTCGTTTATTATTGCAGTTTACTGTATTTTGCTAGTTTCATCATTGCTTTATTAAAATTCTGTTCACAAGGACACACTCGTCAAGGTAAACACACACTAATGTGCAGCTCTCCCTAAATTTATACTTAATGAAGCAATTTATTTTGCACATACAGTGGTAACCAAGTATTCTTTTTTCTCTGCGTAGAATTCTTAGGCCAGTTATATTTTATCAGAAGATTAACAATAATTTTGCACCTGAAAGTCGGTAAATCCATCACGTAAAAATAACAATAACAGTATGCAAAGGAATTTTTCAAAGACCTTTTCATTTTGTTCCCTGTTTAAAAAACCCCAAAACTCCCAAACAGTAGTCTAAAATAACCCTTTGAGTTCTAAGTTTCGGAAATCCCAGGGCATTGTCACTTAAGGCAATACTCTATTCCAGCTGTTGAGAAAACATGCTGTCTGCCTGCAGATCCAAGTGAGTGCCCGTTTATTAAAGAAGCTATGTCTTAAGGCACTCAAAGGGTTAATTATGTTTCTTTTTTACCATATTAAGGCTCCCCATCCAAACAGTTTCTCATTAATTTTGTATCATTTCATAGAAAGTAGCAGCAAGATAGTGCCTTCATTACTGGATGGCACAAAGCCATGTTACGTTGAAGTTATTTAAACATGATATGGCAGTTAAAGTGTGGTTCTACTCTGGAAAAAAAAAATTAAGGGAGCAACTCAAAACCAGTCATTAAATATTTCCATATTTTTTTGCTTAGCATTGTCTCCAGGACAAAGGTTTTTATCTTAAAATAATGCTCGCCCTGGGATCTGAATGGTAAAAATTATCCACTAAAAGATTCTGTACGTACACTTAGGATACACCTGCTCATCCAGCTTAAATCCCATGCTCCTAAGAAGCGTGAGAAGCTGGAAACAAACACCAAGTTATTTAAGCAGAGCGAGCTGTTAACGCGCCCAGCTCTTGCTTCTTTACCCAGAATTATTTTTAAAGAGTAGAACTGCACTTTTATAGGAGAATGTAATAGAAAAGACATTTTATTTGTAACTAGTTGTGCTTAACTCTAAGAAGCTGGTAACATTAGGAAAACAGCTATTTATATTCATTATTTGTTAATGAAGCATTTGTAAGAGTTTTCAACATACCACACATATATATGCAAATATATATATATATTTAAACTTAAGTTCAGAATGGAGAAATACCTAAAGAAACCACACTTTACAGTATGAAAATTATAAATCCAAATGTAAGCACACAGACACCATACCTTCTGCTGAAATTAGCTAATCTTAAATCTTAGCTCTCAGAGCAGCACAAACATAATAAACGGTCCTAGTGTTTTACCTTTCCTCCCATAACTCTTACTCAGCAATGTTGTACACTATACTGCACCATGATAAGATGAAATCTCTACCATTCCAGCAATAAAGTGATAAAAACAGCTTGCTTACAGCGCATTTGTCCACTGTGAACCAATGCAAATAGCAAAATAAACCTATAAAGTGATGAAATGCTTAAAAAAAAATAAGCGTAAGCAAGACAAATCATTCTTTGCTTAGCTTTACTTCTACATCCTATTCGTTGAAGATTTTCTTTAATCAATACTGCAAGGAAGCTGCCCATTTATCCAGAATATTAATTTGTTTCCCTACACCTGCATATAACTTCAGCTTCACACTATTTAACAGAATGGAAAGCTCCAACCCACTGAACAAATTCTAGAAAAAAGCTTTACATTTGAAAAGCCAATTTTAAGCAATTACTTCATAAAAATAAAGCCATTCACAGGCAGATGTTGGACTGTTTTAAATAAACAAAGTATACTTTTGTCACTGATCTTTACACAAATTTTAACAAAAAATCTGATAAATGCAGCAAATTAAATTCTTTCAAAGATATTTATATAGTCCAAGGAACTAAAAAAATTTGTCCAGTTTTTTGAATTAAGATAAATACTATGACATCTGTTCTGGTACAAGTTATTTAGCTATGCTAACACGCTTAATGACAGCAAGAAGGCAGAAGAAGAATGAACAGAGGCAAAAATAAAAAAGGAATGGACGAGAGCTTATATGTGAAAAGAGAGTCAAGTATAAGCCTGAGGCGACACGGAGATGGGAAAGGAGAAAAAAAGAAAACATTAATAGAGAAAAGGAAGGGCAAAGCAAAAAGGTAAGAGAAAAACCAAAATAAATGGAACCAATACTAATGCTTCTGGTATGGTGGCTATGACTTACTAAGCAGCACAGCATTTTGCAACGGAGAAAAATATTTTCCTAGTGTTTTTACAGACAACGCCATTATTAAAATACATTTCCAAAACTGCTGGTGTATTTTTTAAGCCAAGAATATATACTTCATTGAATAGCCTTTTAAAGCCATACCCATTTATGGACCTCAATTAAACAACAACAATGAAAAAGAACACCACAACGCCCTCTAATGATTTATGTTTAACAGGTTTAACTGTGGTTTTAAGCAGCAAGATATTTTAGGGCCAGTTATTAGCGGCCCTCACAGAGCGAGCACTTACACTGGCCCTGCTGACTTCAGATCTACTCCTACTTTTTAAACTTCTCATTTTTAAACACAGAGGATTGCAGGCAAAGACCCCATATTTTGCCTGTAATCTAATTCTACAAGCATCCCAAGCTCTCCTCCTCCTTGCTACAGCTCTAAAATTCCTGACAGGAAATTCTGTTTCTTGGCAAAATTATTACTGTCTTTTTTCAATGTATTACACAATGCTGATGTATGTATTGCATGATTTCTAAGAAATCTTGAGTGTCTTCTGCCCTCTCAACATTCTTGATTGTATCCATTCCATGAAGAACCTTGACCTCTGATGTTCATTTGTTCCAGCCTTTCACTACGGAAGAATGTTTTACCTCTGTTGTGTTTCCAACCATTACATCCTTTTTTCCTTTCCTAAAGCTAAAGTGCCTGAACATTAGAGTCCTAGACATAATAGTCTAATACCTGCAAACTGCAAAGTCGGGGGTGGGTGGGGGGAGGGGTCACAGTGAAATGGCAGTCGAACTGAAAGCCTATTAATTCTGTTAGATATCAGGAAACCTGCATTCACCCAGTCTACAGCTGCACTCTGCATTTAGACTTTTTTTTTTTTTTTAAAATTTACTGTCTTTAAACTTGCCCCTGTTCAATTTTTACTGGTAAACTGCAGCGCACAATTATAGCTACATTTTTGTTTTGTTAGTCAAAGTGTTCCTCCAATGCAAACAACACTATTAACTTGAGTCAGTATCTCCTCTTTGGTGAAAGGGTAGGTTATTTATTGTATACTGAACTAATGCTTAAGATTAGCAACTTTGTCTTAGCTCACCTAATCATTTTATTTTTTTTAAAAAGTTACAGTAATTATTGCCTCTTTACATGTCCAGGTATCATTTTGGAAATCATCACTTTAATAACTAAAGACTAAAATCAGGACAAATTTATGTTATGGCAAATGAGTCACACTGTCCCCTAAAATTCAGTATACGGGCAGATAGAAAAGATCCAGTCTATAGAAAAAGGATATGCAGCATCGTTCTTCTATGCCCCTTTCTGTAAGACAGTAACAAAACCAGACAGAAAACAGTAGAAACAAAGGCCAACACACTATAACATTTCAGCTGTCAGCATTTACTTCAGTTTCCCCTCTCTGAAAATCTTAAAGAGCAGACAACAACATGATCTCATAGGTGCTATTTTTGCATTGGATAACCAAATAATTTAGAATGTTCTATTTCTAACAAGATTTTTTAGTACAGAGATAATGGTAAATATTTAGGAGCGTATTATGTACTCCAGCACAGATGACTATCTTTAAGATGGTGCAGAGCTATCCAGTGTCAATAGATACAGGGAGCTACGTTTTCTCTAAGTTCTACTGAAAAGTTCATCTTCACGTACTCTCTAGTTCAAGGAATTGTATTTTAAACGGGACTGCTTTCAAAGATGCAACACTACTATAACCATTCATTCAATCTGTTAGTAACTAGTCTAATCTTTTACGTGCAGTAAATTTATGCAATTAACTGCACAAAGTTACTTGAAATACCTGTTTAACTTTTCATTTTATATTTAGTCCAAAATATTTCCTATTACTTCACAAATACTACTCCAAATAAGAAAAAGTACTTGCAAAAGATACTTATCTATCAAGTTATTTCCAACGTCTCTAGCTTAGAAGGAAACACCTAATCAGCTGTTGTGACTATTGTGTAATTTAAAACACATTACTACCAAAACCAACCCCAAAACATTGGTGCATTTACTTGAAATAATTATTAACATGTATTGAGGAAAGGGGTTTACGCCTCATATTCATGATGTTTCTTTAGAAAGAAGACTAACAGTGGTAAGAACTTTTTCATAAGAAATGACTGATTTTCTTTTTCAAACTCAAAGTGCTATGTCTCAGCTTTTGTAGGAACACCTGTTTTTTTCTAGATGTCACCTGACAAGCTGGTGGCAGTCCTGTATTCTTCAAACATTCTATCAGTGCTGTATCATAAAAGCAGTGATAATTCAGAAGTAACTACATGCATGTCCACTGAAAGGTAACATTCCTACCAACAGTTCTTTAAGCCATTGTTTTAATGTCAGAAAAGGCTTCCCTCACTGTTTGGATCTATTCAGTAAGATAGAGTAGAAGTATGTAGCAGAATACTTTCAGTAACGTGTAACCTCACAGTTTAGCACCAAAGAGATATCCATCCTACAGAATGTGAGCTTTAAATTTATAATCAATATGTACAAGGCATAATGAAAAGTGCTACAAATATCGAAAGTATAATACGAACTTGAGTTTTACATTTAAAAGCTTGGCGTTTAGGCAAAAAAATATGGTCTTACATGTCATTTATCACAACTGGGTTATTTTTATAAATCATAATGATTTTCAAATTAACGCCAAATTCACTGTTTAAAACAGCCAGAATTAGCATAAAAGAGGTTGACATACTATGTCTTAGGAGAAGTTGTAAAAGCATCACTAGAAAACCTCTCATCTTCTAAGACTGTAATCTACTAAAGAGATCTTTTAACTTCCCCCCTATACACACATATATAAAAACACACACACAGAATTAAATACATATACACATGAATTGCTATCAATTCCTGTTCCAAAGTGATAAGATACTCACTAGCTTTCTCCTTATTTACTCACACTCTTACTATCAGACTAAAAAAAAATAAAAAAAATAAAAAAAATTCCAGTCTCAATCACTTCCTAAACAAGATTTTGAGAACATGGAGGCAACTGTACATTTCATAAAAGTTTTTAAGAATTGGTCACTATAAACTGGAGGTAGTTTTGAAAACTGTTAGCTTGAATTAATTTATGAAATCAGAAGTAACATTAATCTACAAAAAGATTTAAAGAAATGAAATACTCTCCTGTTAGGAAGATTGTTTCTGTATCACTGAATACATTCTTCTGAAGAAAATGCAGCTTTTTGTTTCTGGTTGTTACCACTTGGCTTTCAAGAGCAGGCCAAGACACATGCACTTGTTGATCTTCCTCACTGAAAGTGTGCTGATGCTTCCTGAAGTTAGAACATCGACTGACTGCAGCTTCCCAGCCATTTCCAAGGTCTTTTTCAACTAAAAACCAGTTCTTAGAAAACTTCCTGTAAACCATATTAATTCTAAAGTAGTCCTTCTGAAACAAACTGCCCCTCAATTTACCTAAAGAGAATTACACTTTACTCCTGAAAACCCAGATGATAACCTAGATAGAAAAAGATTAGCGTGAGCTCTTCCACTTTCAGTTTTATCAGTATATAATGTCATACTTTTATACTGCATCACAGTTACATGGTCTCATACATGCCAGAAAGTAATTCTTTTGTAGATTTGAAGTGTAACAATGGAAACTGTTGAACCTTAGTAATTTAAAATACAAGGACTAAAAAAAAGCCCAAAGAAAAATCCCTCTCAAAGAAGTTGCTGTTAAACTGACATTATTAAAAATACTAAACCCACTTTTGTTTCCTGCCCCATCCTAAGAGTAATTTATCAATTTCTTCTTGCAAACAAGCATTCCACAGCAATGGGGCGGGGGGGAAAATTAAAAATCTCTCAGTATTTATGACCTATTATAAATGAAATTAAATTATGTATTGTGTAACCCTGTAGCTACTTTTAGCAAACTTTCCACTATTATTTTAAATTATGTGCAACAGGAAAAAAGAGAAAAGAGATTTCTCATCTGCTTTTCTTGTTTTCCCTTCACAAAAAGGTAACATTCTGATAGGTATACAATGTGCCATATTCTAATAAGGTATATTTGGCTGGTAATTCCCAGGGTGAAGTCTGTTGCCAGCAATGGACCCACTGGGAAGAGCAGATGCCTAGAAAATTACATCAAATCCAAAGTGAAGTTTCGAATAACATCCAAAGCTCCTGTATCAAAGCCACATATATCCAACATGCCTCTGTCGTCTGGATCTGCAATCGTAAAACCATTTGAGGTCATTCCACAAACGATCAATTTAGCAGGAATACCCATTTTCTAGAGGAAGGACAAAAAGAGAAAAAAAATAAATCAGAACACACATATACAGTAACTTAAACATGCCAGAGGGCCAAATCTTGCTATCTTGCCTGCATAAACCACTGTCTGAAAAGGCATACTGATAGAAACTAGATAACGCCATAACCAGAATTGCAGACTGTCTGTTAATATTGTACTTAATCTGCAGTAGATATATTTAAATAAATGGAAATAATTACAGTGAGGTATATTAGCACAACTTTCCTGCAATACTAAGATTCAGAGATTATTTCAAATGCAAACATTGCTATTCTGCCGTTCACTCTGAGATAAAACTTTCAATAATAATTATCAAATCCTCTAGTATGTAATAGGAGTCAAATAGGACTCTAATATGAGTCAAAGAGCATGTTTCTGACCAACGAAAGGATTTCCAAATGTCGGTTGAACAAATACAACAACTGTGGTCTGGACAATTCTGTTAAATGAGCTGAATTTACTGGTTAGTAACCTGTAAAGTAAAGCAAAGCAAGTAGCATGAAGATCAGAGTACAGGAACTTCTCATTCAAAGAACAAATTTAGGAATGTGATCTAATCTCAACTAAGAAAACTAAAACACAGTGGGCAAGTTAGAGATTTGTGATATTCATTTCAACTGGATGCATGTGATATGAAGGTTAATATCCATATATACATGCTTGCCAAAAAGTATCTTTTCGTAGTTTAAAAAATAGTTCCTTTAAAACATAAAAGATTGTTTGATGATTAAATAAGAGTTTCTAATAAGCAATGGGCTTGGAGAAGGTATTTTTCTTAGTTCTATTTTAAAATTATGAAGCTGCACAGCTTCCAGTAGCCCCTTTAAAACACAGCAAGCATTCTTTACAAGATACTATCACCTCATCCTATTGACACCTTCCCTACAGGCTCATTTTCATTACTTCATTTAAACTTTGTGATATCTACTGCAGGGGTCAAAGCTAAATTTAATTCTGTGAGCCGAATTTCATTCTGTAAGAACTATTAAAAAAACTTATTAAATCAATTATACACAGAATGCAGAAATTCATCTATTCCCTGAATACCAAAAAAAAATTTTCATTTATATTGCAGTACGCCAAGCAGGGTAGGATAATTAAAAATCCTTTCAGCAATTCAGTTGTTTTAAATATGCGCAATTATTGCAATACATGCACTAATTCTGCTTAACTGCAGAATATATCAGTGTTTAACAATATACAACTATTTACTAAAAAAAGCCACAACTAGTTCAGTCTCAAAAACATTTTTAGAACTGGCAATTATTCTGTACTGTGTTCATCAATTATAAACAGTTAGAAGCATATTTACCTCTCTGTACTCTCTAAGAGCTGTTGCAGGATGAGTATTTCCAGCAAAGGTCTCATTGTCGGTAAATACAATGAAGACATCAGCAGCTGTCTGAGTTTTTTGAGCCCATATCATTGGAAGGGAACAATCAGTGGTACCCATTGGAATCTTAAAAGAAAAAGAATATATAAATGGAACACATTAATACAGAAATTAGTAAACCATGGAAAAATTACTTCTTATGTAAGCTTCATGTTCTGTCACACATAGCGGCTTCTTTGTTAAACAACAGTTCACTTACTCATTTCATTTCAGTTTCGTTCAGGGATTTTTTTGCTTGATTTTTTAAGATTCTTTTCAAACTAACGCATTATGACCTAACACTGCCATTTTAAATTGCAATGTTTAATATCCAGCAGCTGAAACAATGACATTTGCTGGACTTCCTCTAAAGAAAATGGAGAAAAAAAAAATCCAATGCTTTACTATACAGACTAAACCCAGTACTAGAACCGATTACAAAGAAAATACAATATAACTGTTGAGACGTCTAAACGCTGATGTTAGCAACAGCTATTTCCTAATATTTTATTTATTTATTTATTTTTTACATACTTCATACATTTTCACTAATACTTGAGGTAAGGTCATATCAGCCGTCACGGGGCAAGGGACCATTTCATGTGAGAAGGCAACAATATGAGAATCCTTCTCAGTACGCGCTATAACCTGAGAAAGAGGAAGACAAAAGTAATTTAGTTATATTATTTAGAATTTTTAATATCTGAATCAAGGTATTCCCTACTAAATACACAACATGACATATCCTTTGTATTTAAGTCACCATGGCTCCTCACACGCACTAATGCTTCACTCTACATTTTAAATATTCTGCAATATTACCGCAAATAAACATTGCAAATATCAGGGCTAAATAACTGCTTATTACTGTATATATAACTCTTATTACTGTAACTAAAGATACCTCCATATTTATGCTTTCCCCTCTGACATAAAAAACTAAACATTTTCAAACACCAACAAAAGTTCAGTTCCTCTATATAGTCTTAGAATATCAAATTGAGGGGGAAGTGACTGTGATACAAAGGCCATATTGATAATTCAAATGCACACAAGAATTATCCCAAAATTTCTTCATACAATCTGTATTATTCTAGGAATGCTTCCAAAAAAGATTAAAATGTATTTTCAGTTAAGATAAGTGATAAAGCAGCCTTGACCACTTTGCTTTATATTGGAAACCAACTTCTTCAAATTGATCTTTCAAAATTTGGTTGCCAGTAGTTTTAAGCATCTGGTCTACTCTGAGACACAAGGTCACGTCTTCTGTACCCCAAAAATATTATATATAAATTTCCTTTTGATTTCTAATCAGCTTGAAAGCACCTTTGTTCATGCTGCCAATAGTAATAATAAAAAAAGAAGTTTAATGCCTTACCATACACATTACTGCTGCAACCATGCTAGCATTGAGCACGCTGCCCAAAACTTTTTGTGTCATTGATGCACTGACGTCAACTGCAAGTAAGAAGCGTTTTCCTGTTGGTTCAACTGTCTAAAAGGAAAAAAGAAAACGAAAGAAAACAGGTACACATAATGAATATATTAACTTCTTCTTCCTTCTGCTTTCAGCCCTAGAAGTGAGGGGTTTTTTATCCCCAATTCCTAACATTTTTGTTATAAAGATTCACAATCATTATCTACCCAACAAACTTTTCTCAATCATTTTATAAGCTTTCAGAAAACAAATAAATCTTAAAAAGCTTAAGAAAATGAAGAACTGTATTACCTTGAAAGTTTTGTAAAATGAGGCATCTAAAGCTTCTAAAATGTCTTCATCAGGACGCCACCAAAGCTTCCCCCTGCTTCCATGTCCAGCTTTATAGGTTTCTAATGCAACCAGAATATGGAGTGGATGTATTCTAGCCTACAGCCAAGGGAAATCAACAGAAGTTTTTGAAAATATGAAAACCTTAAAAAAAAAAAGTAACAAACTAGAACTACAAATAAATCTCATTAGTATATTGTTACTTGAAATTTGTTACTGATACATGTCAGTTATTGGTAACAGACCTCATTCCCTTTCCAGAATCCTGCAACTAATTCCAAATGTTATTTTATACCATCACCAGAATTTTGGTGACATTTCACAGCTCTATCTATGATTGTTCAATGCTATTTCCTATCACAGGCTTACAGTAAGAGAAAGTCCCTGTCCTGCTGAAGAGAAAGGAGCTGAGATAGGGAAAGAATGAACTCAAAAGTTTTGTATCAGTTACATTAAAACTGGACAAAGAAACTATTTTCAGAATACAGCATTCATTTTCCTCGTACTGTTAGAAGAGTCCAAATACTTTCTTCTTTTTTTGCTTTCCCTACATAAATCAAGCAAGTGGTTGCTGCACACAAAGTATTCTAAACCACGTCTTTGCTTTACTGATTTATCAACATTTCGTTATCTTTTTCCTCAAGGTGAGTTCCGCTACCAGCAGCAAACTTTATCAAACCTGAATGCCTGTCCATTTTCTTTCTTCCATCAAGGTGCTGTGCCACCATCTTTGCTCTCCATTCTCCAGTGCCTCAGTAACTTTGTATGATTAAAGCAGAAAGCAGAGAAAGGGAAGAGCAGTGGGATGGGGAAAAAAAAGGGCCTACTGTTGTTCTTCTCAATTCAACTACAGTCTTGAAGAAGTTAAGTGTCCTGACTTTAACCTCCCCAACTCACAAAACTATTAGAAGAAGCCACTTGTCTTCTCTATCTCCCATTAAATTCCTGAAAATGTTGTGCTCCCTTTGGGGAACCCTCTTTTCCTTCTCCTTTTCCTACCTTTTTAATGGATAGTAAGGCAATCTGAAAGGAGAAAGTCTCACTGTTCTGTCTTCTTTTTCCTCTCAGTTGCTATGCTAGTTTCTTCATACACTTCCTATGATCCTGCATAAGTGACTTCCACTTACTTTTTAAGCTTGTATTGCTGATTCTAAATCACAAGACTCAGAAGTAATGGATGGACCCAACAGGCAAAGCTTGCCACAGCCCTAATTTAAGAAAAGATCATAGCTGCCAATCTACTTAATTTGTAGAAAAGTTTCAGAAATAGAGGGGAGAAAAAACCCAAATGAAATGAGAAACGATAAATACAAGCTTTAAAATAAAGGCGCAGGTATTCCACTGCAGGTTTTTTAAAAGAACAAACTACACATTTCCTCCAAAGAACATCCCTTTTATTTTGTAAAAAGGTAGGCTGAAGAAATACAGTTTGGGAAGAGATTAAAAATCACAAAGGCTGGCACTGATTATGAAAAAGTTCTTACCTTTTTTAGCAGTTTCTCATTTCTTAGTCTTTCACATACTGATGTCACTTCTGAACCTCGTGGTTCAAGCACCGAATTTGCTGTCAGCTTTCCTAAACTTCTCAACAAAACAGAAATAGACATTTCCTTCAGCAATGCCTTCCAAACCTAGGATCAAAGAAAGGGGAAAAAAAGAGATGCGATTCCCAAACAACAAGAACTCACATCTGTACATTAAATAAGTATATTTTAAAATAAACGTACAAGTTATATGATGATCTTCATTCTTTTAAATTAGCTGCTTGGCAAAGTAACTTGAAAAACAGCTTAAGGGCTATTTATGGAAATCTAGGCTCAAGACTCTGAAAAGCATCATTCTAAAGAGAATACAAAGGTAATGAAGTTTACCTACCTCTTTAGATTTCAGATGGTTTGTCAGGAGATGCTCTCTAACTAGACCATATTCTTCTATTAGATGAATAACTTCCAATTCATCTTTTGTATGTTTTACTTTCTCCACAGCCTCCAGATACTTTAAGAGTTTTTCAGTCTCAGCAGAAACTGCTTTGTCTTTATAAGCCTCTTGGACATCTTTCCACCCTTTGGTAATATACTTCGTGACTACAGCAATTCCTATTGAAAAGAAAATTATTTTCCAAGCAGGATTACAGTCTTTATACTGGCATTTATCATTCTAGCAAGCAGATGAGCAAGCAGGTTTCATTCTCAGAGCTGCCAAGCAGCTATAAAAAAGGTCAGCCACACACAATTTAAAACAGTAGTTTTAATTACTGTATTATTCTCCTTAGAAGTAAGGAGCCTAACGTATTTGAAACCAACAGATCTTCCCAAGTAATGAAAAAGTGTTATTTTGTCATTTATAAGCAAATAGGAACAAATTGAGGGAACTGTATTATTTTTTCTCCTCTTAACATAAGGAAGAAAAAGCAGGAACAAACTCTGTTTACCTTGAAGATAAACAGGTCTGTTTCCGATATGACCACTCACATTTTAAAGGTGTAATTTACAGGATAGCATCACTAAGAAACCATCAGTCTACAGTGGTACTTGCTCTCCAAAACAGTTCCACAGTAAATATAAAAGGTTTAAAACACAGTATTTTTAGGTAAATAAAAATTTATTACCTTCACTGGCAGGTTTTAGGTGGGACAACCTCAGAAGATCTTTATGAGACCAACCACTTCTTTGTTTATATTTTGTAACTGCTAAAGCAACAGCCATGCCATTCTTTCCATTGTACCAATCTGCAACAGCTTTCCTCAGTGCACGGCCCCACATGCCGCATTTCATGCCCGCCTTCAGATCTTTTTTAAATTGGATGAAAGTAAAGAGATGGGTTGGTATGCAACACACCTCAGGAACAGCTTTAAATGCGGCTTGTTTCGTTTTTGCATCAGAACACTGTGAGCAAATTGCAAGAGCAAAAAGCAGGGGCTCCTGTTTTGCTGCTCTGCCTTCTTGACTAAATGTCTTTATTTCTTGAACAACTTCACCACCTCTACCCTCTTCAATCAGTCTTATTAAAGCTTCTGCATTTTCAAAGCCCAGCTTCTGCTCCTTGACATAATAAGTACCACCTTCTGAACCAAAACACAAGAAACGTTGCAGTCGATTCATATCGGTGACATGCCACACATAACCACTTTCAGAGTTCGGCACCTGCTTTTCATCCGGGAGTTGTACTTGGTTTTCCTCATCCTCCATTGTTTACAATTCCAAGAGGTCTGTCGAAAGTATAATAAAGTTTGTTGAGAACTATTGTGAAAATTGATGACTCTACCCTTTTATCATTTCTTAGCAAAGTAAACATAACTTATCTATACAATTGTGTTATGGTTTGGGCTGGATTGGCACTGCTTTGAATGGAGGCAGAAGAGAGAGAAAGAGAGAGACTTGGGAGTTTAGAAGGAGCTAAACTACTTTATTGAAATATAAAGAATAAAATAAAAAGAAAATAATGAAATATATACAAAACTGTATCAAATTCCCAGGATGACAATGATGTCACCAGAAGGCACTGGGGAAGTCCCAGACTGGACTCAGTGATGGATGGGAACTGGATTCTGGATCTGGATTCCGGATCAGGATCAAAGACAGATGAACAGACAGAGTTCTCCTCGGATGCCAGCCACTGAAGAAAGAGGGCTGACCCTTTCATCCCTCTGCTTTTGTCCTGAGCATGATGCAGATGGGATGGAATACCCTGTTGGTCAGTTTTGGGTCACCTGTCCTGTCCGCTACTCCCTGCAGGTGTGACCCCTCTGTGCTCTTCCGCTTCCAACCCTCCAAGGGGGCAAATAACAAACTTGGCTGCCCTTGGTCGTTATAGCAATAAGTATAGGCAAGGGCCTCTCTGCATCCCATGCCTTGGCACCATCTATAGACATGGGTCTTAGCACTCTGAGACGCACAATTTTCCGCACAACATGCTGTTGATTTCAGTAGTTAGAAGAGGCCTAGCTACAAAGTTACTGAACGAGATTGGTCCTGTTTTACCTCAAACCAAGACAACTTGTAATTTTTCGTTCATAAATTTAATAAGAGTGTACTCTAAGTGTGCAGTAACAGATATCAGGGGGAAAGAAACAAAAAAAAGTATCTCTGAGTTACAATGGTGACAAAGTTATTTCCTTAAAACCAACTTAGAAACTACTTAACCCCAGCAAGTGGCACACAGAAAACATGGCTGGTGTTTCACCCTTTTGCCACTAATACATTACACCACTTTTTAGGTATATTTTTGGATTCCTTACTAAATTGCTCAAAGCTCAGATCTTGCCCTACTCTATTTTGCCGAAGAATTGGTAATGCTGACCAACTGAATAAACATGATGGTAAAATAAAGAACTAAAATACTGAAAAACTGTTTAGTCAGAAGACTGTGAAAGTTTAAATCTGGCAGGTTCCAGCGAGGCTTACACAACAGCTTTTTAACAACTGACAGTAGCTCAAGAAAAAATTATCTTTATTACAGGCTCAAATAGTCTGTTTCAAGTGAGGTCCAAGAAAACACAGAGTCATAACAAATTCTGTACTGCTTTACATTTGAGATTAAGAAGCAAAAAAACTGCACAAAAATTCACAACCTTTCAGGTCTTTATATTTATACACTGTTGAGTTGTAAGACAGTTCAGCTGTAATATTTGTACACAGCAACACTGCTCTTACCTGAAGAGCATCTAGCATGGTAAAATTCAAGCCACATCATTTTAACTGAAATAAATGCAGGTGAAATTAAATCAGCAGGGTAAGGGGAAGAAAATTCATCATCATCACTATCTCCAAAACATTAATATGACAACAAAAAATTCTGTTTTCTCAGCTCTCACCAAACAATAAAAAGACACTAAACAGCACCAAGAGGTCCTATATAAGAAATAAAGCACCAATAATCCACTGCATCAATTTGCATATGTTTCTTAAAATATGTACACACTAAAGTCTAAGCATGCACAAATGACATTTCAAAGAAATTCACTTAATTTTTAAGTATTGCAGATATCTACTGTTGACATGCTTGCAGGGATACTGAAGATAAGAGCCATTTTGCTTCACTTACCAGGATAAGCAAGCACAAATAAATATCTCTAATGTAAAGAGTGATTTTTTACACCAGTTTAGGTAACACACTGATTTGCAGACAACTTCCCTACTTACTCTTTGACACAGAATTTTCCTTTCTCTGCAAGCAACTAGAAATGTACCATCCATTCTTGCCTGTCTGCATCTAGAATTAAATAATGATCAGTGCTCCCATTATATTCTATATCCTGCTAAAATAATAAAAATAGAAGCCATATGCTGATGCCTGGTTTAAAAATGCAGTTTTCAGGTAAAAATTAACTAAGAAATACCTTTCATGGTATTATTCAGAGCACCAGTGCTCAGCTATTTTTCTCAGTGCTAAAATATTCTAACCACGTTTCCTGCCAAACCAATTTAAATACACATCACGGTTGAGGCGACTTTTTCACTGACATCTGAAACATGGAAATACACCGAAAATAACAAGGGTGGTATTCACAATGCATTAATACTGTATCAGTATATTTTAATGCCTAAATACATTTTATTTCGATTCATTTCAATTAGCTGGTTTCATTAAACAGCAGGTAATGTTTCATAATAAACATACAAAACCCAAACAAAAAATCCTGAAATCACAGTATCTATTAATTTATTTATCAGAAAAAAATGACACATGGAAAGATACTGAAAATCACCATTATCTTGAAGTAAAAATAAGGAGAAACATAAAGGATCATGCATGAGTAACAAGACCTCCATATATATATGAAATCTTGATAATAATTTATTGTAGTCTCTTTCATACCCCTCATATAATAAATATTACTACATTAAAATGAGACTAATGGGAAAACTCTCACTTGGAGAGTCTCACTTGCCCTCACATGCTCAGTTTTATAGTCACTCATACAAATTAGCTACCATTATCAACACCACCCTGAGAATGGGAACAAAACCTGAATGAAGTAATTACAACATTTCTAAAATTACAAATAATATTTATCTGGTTTGAAATCTAGATTTATTTATAAAATACTGTAACACAAGATCAGTATTCCCATCAAAGGTATCATCCCGTAAGGCAAACAGTTCACTGCTTCATTGTTACAAGTGAATATGTAGCATGAGGTTAACTGTATTGTATTAAAGCAGTTTAAGAGCTAAACATCAGAGAAAAAAAAATCTCCTTCTGCACTTCTTTATTGAACTGTATAACAAACCTAACTTACGTGTGTTAATAAACAGATAATTTTTGTGTTTACTTTTGTATGGACTCATAGCACTGAAAAGAGGTGTGTGCTAGCATCCGCAGCCTTCTGACACAAATCCTTATTTTAAAAGATAGTGGCAAATGTACACTTCTAGTTTTTCTGAAGCTACTTCTAGTTTTTCTGAAGCTTAGCTCTTTAATTTGCCTTCTTAGGAATATACTATGAGCTACAAAACCAGATGCTGTTACGATTTCCACCTTTTGTAAAGCTTCATTTTCACTCATCCCTAAAAGTCACCTTCTCAGATGGAACCTAGTATTTCACAATGGAATTAATTACTTGCATTACTTATCCCATTAAAAATGCCTATGTCAAGTCTTCTGAAACCTTTGATAAAGTTATTAATGCCTTCTGCTAAGCAATCTAGGATACAAAACGGATTTATCTCAAATGGCTTATTGCCGTCCTGGGGATTTAAAAAGAGCTTCAAACCAACATAATCTTTTGGATCCTAATACGAACTATAAATTCTTTAAGATAAATTTGTATTTTAAAAATTACCCTTGAAATCTGCAATAGCTAATGCAAACCAGTACTTTCACTACTAAACAGTCACATCAGAAGTATCAAATTTAAACTTTGTCAGGATCTACTTGAGAAGAACTTATTCAGTGTTGAGCTATTTATATTATGTTGGCCATTTCTAATTCCTGTTCTATATTTCAACCTCACAAGTTCCCAAAGCTTTTCCTTCCCTCTAACCAGTCCTCCTCCTCTGCCCAGACCTGAAGCTTATTTTCTCCTTTAACACCTGTACAACACAGACAACTTTCACCCTCACAGATGCGATAAATGCAAATACGCACTTAACATATGCTCTACCATAATCCTACTCTTCTGCTGAGCTGCAGCACTGACCATGAATTTCAAACACTCATAGAGGATGATATTCTGGCTCCATAAGCATTTCCAATTTCTGAGCTACCTGAGTGCAAACAGCAATGCAAAAAGCCTTGAAAGTCACAGATTACACACTTTATAATGAAAACCACTAAAGTACCATTCATGGTTGCTCACCATTATTAATGAAAGAGAAAAAAAAATACTAAGGGAATTTTTTTTTTATATTCCAAACACCATATAAGATAATCTATAAGTAAAATATGCTTTTGACTGGTTTGAAACAGCCTATAGAGCACTTATATCTTGATCGGTAAGTCAGTATCTTTATGTTGGTATAACAACATGATTGAGTTTGTAAATTAACCTCTGTTATTTTCTATAACTTTTACAGTTCACCTCTAGTTTTTCTAAGAAATAAAATATCTTACAGTACAAGTTTCATATATTGGGGGGGAGAGGAAGCACAGAGCTTTACTAGAACTACAGGTTATAACTTCAATTCATAAATTTAACTGCTATGTTAACAATGATGAATCAAACTTTGTAGAGAAAACATACAGTATTAAACTCTGTCCAAGTCAGATCTTTCTTGAAAAAAAAAATGCATTGACATTTTAAAGACATGTCAAATTGTCTTCCAATACTTCAAAACCATATACACTTCATTCTATAAAAAACCGCATTCTCCCACTCCGCTATCAAAATTTTGTATAAGCATTAAACTGAAGACTATAAGGAATGTCTTCTAGTTTATTGAGCAGAGAGGCTATAGCCATCGCACTGAGCTACGGTTGTAAGAAAACCCACCTGCACTACAGGACAGCTCTGACGACAGCGTTAATGCTCATCCTGCAGAAAATAAGCACCTCTATGTAAACAGGAATGCTAGGAGAATGTTTCCCAAAACACAAATGGCTCCATCACCGGTACACTGACAGTACAGGAGACAACAGACTGTACAAACCACATGCTTGCTCAAAGAATCCTACTACAGAATTTGCTTAAAAGTCTACTTGCTTAAAAATTTTATTGACGGGAGGAAAAAGTTAGCTTAGCTGACGCAGAACAAAATCATGAGGAAAAGGTGCCTAAAGCTGGTACCCGAAAACCTGTGAGCTGAGCTGCTGGTTTGCGTAAGGACGATAAACACAAGTGACGGCGAGGCAGAGGAGTCACCCCAAACGACGCGCCCGTTAATCCCCCCACGGGGTTTCCATCGCCCGGGTGCCGAGCAGGAGGTGGCCATTTACCGACACGGCCTCCCCGCACTATTCTCCATCCCCGCCAACCCCGCCGGGGCTGACGCGGAGGGGGAGCCCCCACCCCCGCCGCGCCGCGGCCTACCCGCCCGGGGCCCACCCGCTCGCCCCCCACCCTCAGCGCTCCCCGGGGAGACGCGACTTGCCTGCGAGGCCGCGGCCTGGGAGGGGCCGCAGGGCAGGGCCTGCCCGGGCCACCGCGGCCTCCGACGCCGAGCAGCGGCGCA